>JACEFZ010026545.1:0-5000 GCA_014155875.1 Cepaea nemoralis
TTTTTTTGGGGGGTATATGTTTGTCAAGTCGTGGATAATATAATATCTCTGTGGATTTTCTCATGTGGTACTTGTTTTTTCACGTTATGTGAATATAATGTATCTATGGATCTGTCGCATGTAATATTTGCTTTGTGTCGTTACCGTGAATATAACTTGTCTATGATGTGCCTCATGTTGTACTTTTGTCAAGTTGTGAATACAATCATGTTTGTGTGAATGTTCCTCATGTGGTACTTGTTTGTAATGTTGTGGACACAAATAATGTTTGTGTGGATATGTCTCATGTGGTACATGTTTTGTGACAAACCGGAGGAAACAACCATCCCAAAAATAAAGATAATAGGACGCAAGAAATGGATGAGGGAAGACATCTTAAAACTCATGGAAGTAAGAAGGAATAACAAAAATAACAAGGAAAAATATGAATAGATTCACAGGAAAATTAGGAAACTATGCAAAGAGGCAAAAGAAACATGGCTTGAGGAAAATTGCAAGGAAATTGAAAACCATTACAATACTCGGAATACCAAATTAATGCACAAAAGAATTAATGCCATCACTAACAAAAGATCACACACATCAACGGGTTGCCTAAAAACCACAGATGGCAAAATCATAATAGAGAAAAATCGGATTTTACATGCGTGGTCAGATTATGTGAAAGATCTTTACGATGATACAAGAGAAGAACATGATCTTCGGAATAATAATGAAGGACCATCAATTCTGAAGATGGAAGTTCAGAATGAACATATGAAAACTGGCAAGACCCCGGGTACAGATAACATCACAATAGAAATGATCAATGCCTTAGAAGAATATGGAATAGACCAAGTCACCAGACTGCTTAACGCAATATACGATACTGGAGATATACTTCCTGGATTATGTAATTTTATATTTATTGCAATCCCGAAGAAATCAGGAGCCTTGGAATGCAATCAACATCGAACAATTAGTATAATGAGCCACATCACGAAATTTCTGATGAGAAATATCATTCAAATAGTCAGGAAGAAAATATAGCCCGAAATTGGAGAAGAACAATGTGGGTTTGTAGAAGGCAAGGGCACACAGTACATGCAGTGTATATACTGAGAACAGTAGTTGAACGTTCTATAGAAGTAAACAAAGATCTGTATCTTTGCGTAATTGATTACACAAAGGCTGTCGATAAAGTGAGACACGTCAAAATGATAAGGATGCTTGAAGATCTACAAGTTGATGGAAAAGACCTTAGACTTATAAAAAACATATATTGGAAACAACCAACTGCCATCAGAATTAATAACAATGTAGTTCAATATCAGCCTATTAAAAGAGGTGTGAGACAGGGATGTGTAATGTCTCCAGATCTTTTTTTCCCTGTACAAGGAAAATATTTTCAGAAATATAGAAGATATGAAAGTAATCAATATTGGGGGACGATACATCAATAACATTAGATATACAGATGATACAGTCTTGATTGCAGACAATGAACAGGAAATGCAAAATTTAGTAGATGCGGTTGTTGCACGCAGTGAACAATTAGGGCTAGAACTGAATATTAAGAAGACACAGATTATGGTCGTCACTGGGAAGAAGGAAATACCACAATGTGATATACGAGTCATCATCATCATCATCATCATCATCATCATCATCATCTTCCACTTCTGCCGTCAAGCGTCAGGGGGAGGAATAATTTGCGTTCCAGCGCCCTGTGGGCTGCACTGGATAGTGTCATTCCTTGTGGTTGTACAATGATGTCGTCAATCCATTGCCTCCTTGAACGTCCTCGTGGTCTCGTCGCAGATGATCTTTGATGTAAGGCCAGTGATAGTAGTTGTTGGTGTTGCAGTCTAAAGACATGGCCAAACCGCTTGCTCTTCTGTCTTTCAATAAATGTGGCACAAGGTGTTGATCCCACAGTCTGTCTGATAATAGCATTTCTTACTCGGTCTCGGATTGTTAGGTTGGCAGCTCTCCTCAGACATCTCATCTCACAGGTGTTGATTTTATGAAGGTGGGATTTGGATAAAGTCCAGGTTTGAGATTGGTAGCATAAGGTTGGTGTGAATATACTGTTGTATATATATATATATATATATATATATATATATATATATATATATATATATATATATATATATATATATATATATATATATATATATATATGGTGTGTATATATGTCGTTTTGCGAACATGGGTATATTTGGATGTTTAAGTAAGGGTGATAGTTGGTATGTAAGTGCACTAGCTTTTTGACATCTGATTTCGATTTATCTGTCAAATCTGCCATCTTCTGTGATCATACTTCGAAGATATTTGAATTCTTTAACTTGTTTCAGAGTTGTGCTATTTATCTGTATACTTAAGTGGGCCCGGACGATCTGCTAACTTGCATTACTTCGATTTTGGCTGTGTTTATACTCATATTGTATCTGCTGCAGGTTGAACTCAGATTATTAATATGATATTGTAGTCTGCCCTCATCAGCTGTAAAACATGCATTAATCGTCTGCAAATAGAAGTTCATTTATTTCCTGTGGATTCAGTTGTTTCATCTGGAGTAAAGAGTTCTAAATTTTCTGAATCTGTTCTGTCAAGACTTGCTTCTTTGGATATTCTGTCCATGTAGACATTAAATAGCAGAGGAGAGGGCACACATCCCTGTCTCACTCCTGTATTGACTGTGAACATATCTGATATTCTTTCTTGTGTTCTTACTGCACTTCGGCTCGAGTGGTACATGGCTATGATGTTTTCTAGCAATTGCCCTTGTATTCCACAGTCTTCAAGGATGGTCCATAATTTGTATCTGTCTACTCTATCGAAAGCCTTTTCCTGATCTACAAACACAATAATCTGCTGATCACTATTTTCGATAGTTTGTCTAAGTGTAAGTTGAGTTGAGTTGAGTTAAGAACCGACATCACTACACTCAGGACATTCCCATACGTGCTCAGTCCCCTCGTTCAACAGCCAGAGAAGAGTCATACTACTAATCGTTCCCACCGCTATCTGATTAAAAGTTCTCCAGGTCATCATACTCAGTTTTGAGATTCAACCACTGCCGATCCCCCGCAATCTCATTCTTTCCACATATGGGTTCTCAATCTGTTCCTCAGCCTTCTCCACCTGGTCCCACAATTGCACGGCCACCTCCCCCTTGTCCATAAGCAAAATTCAACCAAGAGGTGCATTCCCTGCTGGCCTATCAGCCTGTTCATTCCTCCGTACACCCGCATGGTCATACAATTCTCACAATCTGTTACCTCTGAAGCGACGAGAGCCATTCCACACGAAACATTCCTTTCTCCACCTTGCTAAGCATATTCTTTGAATCCGTAATGAACACAACGTGTGTTGCAGTAGTCTCCTCTATATATAATTCTAAAATAACACTACACCATTTAATTAACAACGATCTAATAATTGACAGTCAATCTGGGTTTCGACCTAAATATTCTTGCCATAGTGCCCTTACAAAAATGACCGATAACTGGCATCTTTGTATCAACAATGGCAACATTTGTGGAGCAGTATTTGTAGACTTTAAAAAGGCCTTTGATATGGTAGATCATGATATTTTAATTAGAAAATTAAAACACATGAAGACTAGCACCAATATGGTGAACCTAATTACGTCATTTTTATCAGACAGACAACAAGTAGTGTCCTTCAATAACTGTCTATCAAGACCCACACAACTTAATTTTGGGGTGCCTCAGGGCTCAATACTAGGTCCGCTGCTTTTTGCAGTGTATATTAACGATCTTCCTTTATACCTCAATACTTCGTGTGATCTATTTGCGGATGACTGCACTATTTACACAAGTCAAGAGAGCCTTTGTGACTTAGAGAGCTCTTTACAAAACGATCTTGACAACCTTAGTAGATGGAGCAATGAAAATCGCATGTTAATTAACAACGACAAAACTAAATCCATGCTAATAACGACCAGACAAAAACTACAGACGCTAGCCATAACTGGGACACCGCTCGAGCTCCACGTGGACACGTTACCTATAATTAATGTAAATGAACATAAAACATTAGGTCTTTTAATTGACAGACATTTAAACTGGAGCCCTCATGTTCACGCCCTTACCAAGAGAATAGCACAAAAAGTTTACCAACTTGCTAAAATTCAACACTTTTTGGATGAAAGCACACGTAAAATATTCTATGCATCCTATATCCAATCACCTCTCGATTATTGTTCCACAGTCTGGGATGGCTGCCCTAAATCTAATATGAAACGATTGTGTTCGCTTCAAAACCGCGCTATACGTCTAGTTTCTAGCATAAAGCACGTTGAAAGTAATAAATTATACAGCCATCTAAGACTTCTACCACTTCAAAAGCGCTTCCTTTTTAACAAAGCCAAATTAGTGAATAAAATTATATCTGAAAATACGCCAGAGTATCTTCTACCGCTAATTCAATCTAATGCAATGAACAGTAAGCGCTTAAATTTATTACAACTTCCTAAGCCTAGATTGGACTTATACAAAACTTGTTTCGCATATTCTGGTGCTCACTTGTGGAATAGCCTTCAACCAGAACTGAAAACACCAATGAGTCCCTACACATTCAACCGAAAACTCTTTCAATACTTACTTCATACCGACTATATGCCTCCATAAGTCACCTACTAGTATCATTTTTTCCACTATCATTCTTCACTGTATGTGTGTGAACGAGACAGTGGGTGAGAGAGTGAGTGAGAAAGAGTGTGAGTGGAAGAATTAGTATGAGTGAGAGTGAGAGAGTATGCATGCGCATGTGCCTGAGTGAGTGTAAAAGTGAGTGAGTGTGTGGACATATGTGTGAGAGATTTAGTTAGAGAATGAGTGAATCTGAGAGAGTGGGTGTGTTGTGTGTCTGCCTGTCTGTGTGATAGAGTGTGAAAGTTAGTGAGTGAGTGTGAGTTAGAGAGTCATCGAGTAAATGAGTGAGTAAGGGAGCGTGAGTGAGTGAGAGAGAATTTGTAGGTATGCGTGTAT
>JACEFZ010026545.1:7500-11132 GCA_014155875.1 Cepaea nemoralis
GGTAAGTGAAGGTGTGGTTGGGTTTGTGGGTGGGTGAATGATGTGTGTGAGGGTGGGGGGATGTTTGCTTATATGGGTGGTTGGGATGTGTGAGTGTGGGTGGGTAGATAGGAGATGTATGTGTTGATGAGTGGGTAAGGGACGTGTGGGTGTTAGTGGTTGAGGGATAAGTACGTGTGTCTAGGGATGTGTGAGGGGATGAATGTATGGGTTGTGTGTGCGTGGATGGGAGGTGTGTGTTTGTGAATGGGGAATGTCTTGGTGGGTGGGGATGTGTGTGAGGGATGTTTGTATGGGTGGGGAGATTGTGCGTGGGTGGGGATGTGTGTGTATATGGGTAAGGGTGTGTGGTTAAGGGATGTGTGGCTGGGGGAATGATTGGATGGAGGATGTGTGGTTGGGTGGAGGATGTGTGGTTGGGTAGAGGATGTGTGTGTGGGTGATTGTATATGAGTAAGGGTGTGTGGTTAAGGGATGTTTGGTTGGGGGATAGGTGGGTAGAGGATATGTGGGTGGGTGAGTGTGTGCAGGTTAGGAGATGGTGGGGGATGTTTGTAGGTGTGGGCTCGGGATAAGTGAGTGGGCTGGGGGAGATGGGAGATTATGTGGGTGAGTGCGGAATTTGTGTGTGGGTAGGTGCGGAATATGTGAGTTGACGGGGGAGATGTGTGTGTGGCTGAGGAATGTGTGTTGGTTGGGTGGTTGGAGGTGTGTGGGTGAGGAGCATATTGGGTGAGTGATTGTTGGTGGGAAATGGGACGGGTAAAGGATATGTGAGTGGGTGGGGAGAGGTGTGTAGGTGGGGGATGTGTGGGTTATTGAATGTATGTGTGCTTGGGGTGTGGGTGGATGGGATGTGTGGTGGATGAGAGGTGTGTGTGGGTGGGGAGATGTATAGGGATGTGGTGGATGGGTGGGGGAATGTATTGTATGTGTGTGTGGTTGGGTGGGGGAGTTGGAGTGAATGGGGGATGTGTGGGTGGGTGGTGGATGTGTCTTATAACATTAGTCATATGCATTGTTTATGTTTACAAAATTCATGTGACAATGTTTTTTTCCTATGCACTGTTCATGAAAGAAAGATGAGTGATTGGAAGGGCCGAATGTAAGACGGGCCTGCGTGCCCAATTTGTTACCCTTTGAAAATAAAGTCTGTTCGTTCGTTCGTTCGTTCGTTTTCGCCACCGGAATGCCGATGTTACTGTCTCCACCTCCATTCTCATGCTGGAGGTCGTAGTCTCATATAGCCAGCTCTCCTTATTCAAGACTCGCCCATTAGCCTTTGCAATAAAGCCCCAGCCACTATGTCTAAGTGTAAATAGTGCATCAGTGCAACCTTTACATTTCCGAAAACCGAATTGTGCTTTGCTTAATTGTTGTTCAACTATAGGTCTAGCGCTTTGTTCCAATAGGTTTGCATACATTTTCCCTATATGGCTCAGGAGTGATATACCTCTGTATGTTTCGCACTCTCTCATACTGCCTTTCTTTTTCCATATTGGTACTATTATTGCATGTTGCCATTCCTCTGGGACTTGTATTTTCTTCCCATGCTATATTGAAAAGTCTGGTTAGCCATTTAACTCATGTTTTCCCACAGGCCTGAATAGCTTCTGTGGTTTTTCCATCTAGACCCGGCGATTTGTTTTTAGGACTTCTGCAGGTAAAAAAGTTTGTTCTTGTTGTCCATGACTTTTAGGCTACGAAAGTGACATTTTCTATGTTATGTGTGGGGTTAAGTAGTTCTTGAAAGTATTCTGCCCACCTTGGTAGTCTTTGTTGTGGATTAAATATCGGTATACCTCTTTTGCTGTTTATGATAGTGGTTGGGTTGTAGCATGCATCTCTGTTTCTCATTGCATTGACACGTTTATAAAATTCTCTTGGGTAGTCTTTGCTAAGGGTCGCCATCTGTTCACCGTAGATCCTCCAGGAGTCATCTTTAGATGTTCTAATTGTTCGTTTGACATTTCGTAGTGCAATTCTATAAGTAACATAGTCTTGTTCAGATGTCGTTGGGATCCATTTATTTTTAATGCTACCTTCTTTTTGAATATGTTATCTTTAACTTCGTTGTTCCACCAAGCTGTTCTTAATCTTTTGTCTTGCCCTACTTTCTTTGTGCCACATTTATATTCCAGTATGTCGAGCATGGCAGCCTTGAAAATTATCCATTCCTTATTTATGCTTGAGCAGTCGTCAGGGATGTTCTTATGTAGTTTTTTTTATTTCTTGATTGAATTCGTCTTTAACCGTATTTTCCTGAAGCCTCCTAAAATTGATGACATGTGTTGTTACCTTTTTGTTTCTTATGTTCCTGTATGTTGGAATCTGTGTTATGACTGGTTTGTGATCTGTATCAACGTCTGTATTTGGGAGTGCTCTTGAATCTAATAGTAGCCCTCTGATTTCCTAATTAGAGTAAAGTCAATTTGAGATGCTTGGTCTATGGCATTCCATTTATACCAGGTCTTGATGTGGCTACGACGATGCTGAAAAAAAAAACTATTTGCTATTATTAGTCGGTTTTCGGAGAATATGTTGAGTAGACGTTGACCATTGCTGTTACAATCAGTCGTTGTGTCACTGAATGGTCCCATACATTCATTCCATAGTGTTCTTCGTATACCTATTCTTCCGTTAAAATCACCCATTACAATAAGTTCATCTGTCTCCCTTACAATATTTAACGTGTCTGCAAGTGTATCAATATTCTCGTCTTTATCTTAGTCGCTGTAAGTGTCGTTACATGGGGCGTATGTTTGTATAAAAGTTGTTGGTCTATTTCCTTCTTTGATCTGTACTAGTATGATCCTTTCCGATATAAATTTTGTGTTGATAATGACTTTCGCTTTTTCTGGATGAAACCAAAAACCCACTCCATGTTTAGCTGTAGCTCGCTGGTCGACGCCACTCCATATAAGAACGTAACCTTCATGTATTAGTTTTGTGTTCTGCCCCTTTTTCCTAGTATCTGCGAGTTCTAATATTTGTATATTTGATTTTTTTCATAAATTCTACGAGAGCTGGTTCCTTGTTTCCTAGACCCGTAACATCCCAAGTCCCGAATATCTGCCGGCTGCTTAGAAATGTGGCTATTGTTTGTCGCTTATTTTTTGTTTACAGGACGTTGCTTGCTGTTTACCCTTGGTGTGCTTCCGGCGTGAAAGCTGATAGTGATAGAGTTGCCTTTTTCTTTCAATTCCCTCCATAATTCTCGAGAAATAGTACTTGAACAAATAAATTCCCTACCGGTTTGCTGGACCTGTAATATACAAGTAAATGGGCATATTTTTAAGCAAGTGAATAGATACAGTTATCTCGGCACAGTCATAAAATCTGATTGGAGATGCTTTTAAGGGATTAGAACAAGAATTGCCATTGCGAAGGTAGCCTTATGCAAGATGAAAAACATACTGACCAATTAAAAGATATCAACTTGAGACGAGAAAACTAGTGTTGCAGTGCTACATGGAACCTATACTTTTGTATGGATGTGAAGCGTGGACAATAAGCAGTCAAGCTGAAAAACAGCTGATGGCTGTGGAAATGTGGTTTCTAAGGAAAATGCAAAGAATACGATGGACAGACAGAAAAATCCAATGAACAAATCTTCAGAAAAAATGATATCG
>JACEFZ010026546.1:0-10000 GCA_014155875.1 Cepaea nemoralis
CATGTTGATGGGGGAAGAACATCCGTACATGGGGGTCATCACGAATTAGATCCCCTGGTTCGATCGCCAACAGAACACCGTTTTTTTTCCTGTAGTATCCCTCTTAACGACGCGTCTCGGCTGTATCCTTACGCATGTGACAGATACAACGCCCTCTTTGCCCGGATGTAGCCGTTTCCCACAGATCCATATACATTGTGGTAATACATGTCTATCTTGTGAGATGTTGGTTTACTTCTACCACACTAATACATACGAGTAGAGGTATGGAACTTGAAACGATGAAGCAGTAGCCGTGAGACTACAAGGAAAGACAACAATGTCTGATGGGAGGTGGCTTTAAAGCGTTAGAACAAGAATCGCTGTGATGAAGGTTGTCTTTTGCAAGTTGGAAAACATACTGACTAATATAAAGTTGTCAACTGTAATGAGTAATACACAGAGTGCTTGAGTACTACATAGAACTTGTACTTTTGTATGACTGTGAAGTGAGGTCAATGAGCAGACAAGTTGAAAAGCCTCTAATGCCAGTGGCATTGTGGATAGTGAGACATAGTTTTTAAAAAGTTCACTAGACACCCGCATGAAATTCCCTCCAAATACTACAGGGCAACAGAATAAACATGCAACGTAGCAGACACATAGACACTATACCAGCTCTGTAAGGCAACATACTTTGATAATGTTTACATAACGGCCGCTTTCCAATAATACTGCACACATCTATAAGCAGCGGTAACCCGTATACACAGATACACGATACTTTCCTAAAGTAGACTCTAGCCAAGTTCGCAGTGCAGCTATATAGAGGCATGCATATTGAGTTGATATGAAATATGTTTGATTATTTTCACACCTGGGTGTAATAGGCGACAGTTCACAACACAGCTACAATGTGCTGACAGGGGTGCCCTTATCAACTTCACATACTGGTCAATCTATATAAAACTCCTAATAACATAGTACACTATCCTTTTTCAAGCCTCAAGCGTTTTCAATGTCACAAGAATAACGAACTACTGATATTTAAGATCAGAGAGGCACATGCTGATACTGTTTGTGATATCTCCTACTCATACCACCTGTTTTAACTGCATAAGGACACTTACATCTAACCCATAAGCCCCAATCGGCAAATATGAGAAAAATCGAGGGTAGTGTTATTGATTTTTGTTGGGTGCCCCGACAATAGGTGTTAATCTCTTACTCCCCTATCGACATTTCTATGGAACTTTATTAATAGCGCGAACTAATTGTAGCCATGAAGATATCAGTAATATCAATAACCTGACTTGGTCATTACGATGATGATAATCCCCTGGATTAGCCGTTATGAAAATGAGTATTGATTTTTTTTTTTTTTGCAACACCTGTTGAGGTTATGGGTATATTGTGTTCTCCCGTTTATGTTATGTTAAGTTAAGCTGTGAAGTCGGCTGCCTGTGTTTTTCATCACCGGTGGGACTTGTGGCCGCGGCGACAAGGCCGGACAAAACGACCCTAACCCGTATGATCAACTAGAGACCCACATGTTGTTGACTGACAATTTTACCAACGACAAAGTACCGAGATTCGAACCTGTCACTTCCACAGTGTCTGGGGTACCCCCTAAACATACTCCGCAACCAGCACACCACCTCTCCTATTCTAAACATATCCGGGTTAATAACATCAAAGCTCAAAATCACAACTAAGTAACCAGATAATATCAATATTTCTTCTACCACTAGACCGCCCCACTGGGATTCGAACCCGATGATAGTGGTCAGAAGCGTTTATCTAATTACTCATCCACTCACCCCACCCCTTAACAATGAATATCACAAAGTCATACCCACTAAAACCAGCATAATCGGCCATCTTTACTTTTTAAGGTTTTCCTTTGAAGAGTTGTAACCGGTATGATGATAGTATTTACATCCCTTTAACTACAGATAATAGTAACCACCGTTATAATCAACTGTCGACCCCTTTACAATAGACATATAATGAAAATATCCTAGGTCTTCTGACGACCGACGCCGAAATTATGCGTTGAATGTGTCGGTGGTATACCTCCATGCCTATATTTACCCACTTCTCCACTCGATCACCCTGGCTCTTACCAAGGAACGGGCGTAATTATCCAACCAATCCGCCCCTCGACCACCTCTTAACAAGGATCGGAAGCAGTTATTTAGCTATTTGTACACCCACTTACCCCTTAATAGCGACCTGGAGCCTTAATCTAGCAACTCCTCTGTCTCTTAGCAAGGTACCGACGCATTTACTTAGCCACTTCGCCACTCGCCCATCCCTTTAAATTGTTCGGAAGCTGTTATATAGGTACATCACCACTCACCAACCCCTTAACAACGAATACCACGAAGCCATACCCACTATAACCGTTACTACCGGCAATCTTTACTTTTTTAAGGTTTTTATTTGAAGAGTTGTAATCTACTTGATGATAGTGTTCCGTAGCAGTTATCTAACTATTCGGTTACTGAACCACCCCTTAACAACGAATAACACTAAGCCATGCACCTTACATCCGTTACTACCGGCCATCTTTACTGTTTTAAAGGTTTTCATTTGAAGAGGTGTAATCTATATGATGATAGTTTTATAAGCCACTACGACCCACTACAGATCATATACACGCCATATATACCTTTTTACTTATTATAATTTTCATATGACACCCGGCGCAGCTCGAGACTTCGACCCACCTAACCCCACCACAGTACTCGTCAATAACCGGACTAGTGATCACTCAGCAATGACTGGCCACTTGGGTACTACAAGACACTGTTTTACTGGGGTCGACCGCTTCACGCGACCGGTCGGCAGCGCTTGCTCCTGCGCCCGCCGCCTCGCGCCCCTGGTTGTTGTTTATTTATTTATGTTTTTATTTATTTTTTACAATTAGTTAAAATATTATACACACACACTCAGTTATCTGCCCTTAGAAAACATATCTTTTATTAGAATTATCAACCCTTACATGTGACCTAAGTACCTATACTACCCAAACCGCACTGGCCCCGAGCTGGATTGGGGGAAATCCAGCGAGGTCAATCCAGAAAGTATAATTAGGAGCAGACAAAAAACCCTAACCCCTAACCCCTAAACCTAACCCCTAACCCTAACCCCTAACCCTAACCCCTAATCCCTAACCCCTAAACCCTAACCCTAACCCCTAACCCTAACCCTAACCCTAACCCCTAACCCTAACCCCTAACCCTAACCCTATCCATCCGGCCAATCCAGCCCCACAATCCAGAAAATATACTTAGTTAGGACTTAAGATACTACTCCCCCACCGCAAAGGGGATTCAAACACATTACCACACGGCCGGTATGCAAGCGATCTAACCACTGCGCTACCGAAGTTTCCGTATCTTAACTGACTTCTGCATTTCTGCAGGAAACGAAATCCACATACCAACGTTTCAACTGCATGATCTTCTTCCGGTGTCCCGACGATTCGACTACTACCGTTACCACGGAAGCCTGACTTCGCCGCCATGTTCTGAAACAGTCACGTGGTCAGTAGGAATAAACAGGATATTCATGTCGAAAGAACAGGTAGTTTTTTCTGTCAATGAGTTTGATTGTCTATGTTTACACTCGTTTTCACAACAGAATTACTTCTCCTCCTCCTCCTCCTCATCCTCCTCCTCCTCCTCCTCCTCCTCCTCCACCTCCTTTTCCTCCTCCTTCTCCTCCTACTCCACATCCTTCTCCTAATTCTCCTCCCCCTCCTCTTTCTTCTTCTTCTTCTTCTTCTTCTTCTTCTTCTTCTTCTTCTTCTTCTTCTTCTTCTTCTTCTTCTGCTTCTTCTTCTTCTTCCTCTTCTTCTTCTTCTTCTTCTTCTTCTTCTTCTTCTTCTTCTTCTTCTTCTTCTTCTTCTTCTTCTTCTTTCACACTATAGCCCAAAATGGGGCATCGATCCTCAACCAACTCACTCGATGCCATTTTAAACTTAGCTATTCCGTGCAGCTCCATCTATGCCTTCCTCATATTATTCATTTCTGTTTGTTCTTCTCTTCTCTGTGTATTTTTAGTTCTTTATTCACTTTAGAATTACTGCAGAGGGTAGCCATCCCCAGAATCACATTAACCTAACTGACGTAGCGTGGGCAATGAACGAGAAGATGGTTTGGCTAGTTCGTTGATTATTCCAAATACTGAACCACCTGATCGAGCCACCTGTATGAACACTGGTAGAAAGCTGTAATGCGGCAGAACTTACAACACAAGCAACCGACATCAATAGTTGCAATGCAAGTATTTGATATGGAGAGCAGAATAGCCTACAACGAGCACCATAAAAATGTTTCTGAACATGCAGTTCACAGCACAAACTGCCGTGGATAGACTAAAAAGCATCCCACATGAAATCCACAGCTCACAGTATCGCTCCAAGCACTTAACTCAATAGCTGCTCGACAGAACCACATACTACAAGATCAGATGAGTAAAATGCATAAGCAAATCGCGACCAGAAACAAAAACACGTCAATGCCTTAACGGATCATCCACCTATCCGCCATATTTGACCAGAAGTCGTACTGAAACTCGACCAAGTACAGCTGTCACTGAAGTAACATATAGTTGAAAATGTCAATCATTGTACGCGTATGTTGTCACAGTTTATGTTTAACACATTAGTTAATGAGTTATCCTCTATTGCTTTGGTCAGTTTCTATGAGACCTGTTTAGAACAGTTCCCACGTACAAATGGAGACAGGGACGTTTATGACATCGCCTTTTAAGATATGAGTCTAAAATTAGGAGAAATCAAACTCATGGAGACATTGAACATTCTTATTCAGTGTGAAATCATAGGTCCCAATCGATCAGTTGGTTCACACACATTTTAAAGATTCCTTGTCAATGAAAAGTCGGATAGAGTAGGTCGGAACTGAAAACCTGGTTGACATATATTTTTAAAAATGCTTGTCAATAAAAAGTCGGACAGAGTAGGTCATAGCGGACCACATAGCTGACATACAGTTTGAAAATTCCTTATCAATAAAATGTCGGACAGAGTAGGTCATAACTGACCACCTAATTGACACAAATTTTAAAAATTCCTTATCAATGAAAAGTCGGGTAGAGTAGGTCGGGTAGGGTGGCGTAGGACATGTGGGTTGGTGAGTGTTGGTGGGTGGAGGATGTGTGTGTGTGAGTGGGGAGAAGTATGTATGTGGGGGATGTGTGGGTGAGTGATGAGTGGGTGGGTGCATGTATGTGCCTGGAGGTGTGTGGGTGGGTCGGGGTTGTGTGTGTGTGGGGGATGTGTGGTTAGTGGGAGATGTGGGTAGGTGGGGCGGTGGGTGGAGGATGTGTCTCATAACATGGTAATATGCACTGTTTTTGTTTACAACATTCTTTTGACAATGTTTTTTTTTAATGTGAATGTATTATGCACTATTGATGAACGAAAGATGAGTGATTGGAATGGCCGAATATAAGACGGGCATGCGTGCCCAATTTGTTACCCTTTGAAAATAAAATTCGTTCGTTCGTTCGTCCGTTCGTTCTCTCTCTGTTTCTCTGTCTCTGTCTCTGTCTCTGTCTCTGTCTCTCTCTCTCTTTCTCTCTCTCTCTCTCTCTCTGTCTCTGTCTCACCAGCGGACGTGATTTCACAAGCTCTCCCAATGTTTATATAATTTAACAAAGTTTTGCCTATTTCAATCGAGATGCTTTGTATATCATTGTGTTTTTCTAAAACTGGATCTAATACTAATTAATATATTACGTTTATGTGACTATTATTTAGTGAAATGCTGATTTCTTTGTGAAATGTAAGGTAAGAACGTTCAGTTTTGAAAACTACCAATTATCGATTAACGTCAACGTTTGATTTAACCATGTGGGACTAGCGCGTGGTTAGTCGCCAAGCACGAGTTACCGAAAGGCGGCGAACTTGTGTGTACTCCCGGCCTGTTGGAGCCTCATACATTACTAATATGGCGTCCAACTTACGGAACTCTACTTTATCCAAGCGCCATGAAAATACAAACAAAGACAAGACGGGGAAAAGTTTGACGAGCACGCCACCCAAACGTCGGATTTCTTCAACGCCAACTTCACACGTGTGGTCTAGTGAATCTGCAGACACTGATCCCAAGCTCAAGCTGGACGAACATCACAGTTCAGTAGCCCAATCTGATGAGACTAACACATCATCTTTAGTCACTCTTTCCTCAGCCGAACCACACAACCACAACGCCTGTCATGAACTCATCCAGGCTTTGGAGGACAGGCTAAAAGACTTTATTTCCAACAACACAACTAATATCACTGCCGTGTTTAAAGAAGAAAACGCTCGCCTTCAAAAAGAAATCCGCCTCCTTAAAGAAGAGAAGGACACCTTTAAAACAACAATCCATGCCTTAAAACTAAAGAGTGCACAGTCATTTGACAAAAGTGCACAAACAGGAAGTATTCATAGTGCTGCAGAGGTGTGTATGACCAGTGGATGTTCATCGCAAAATGTCATACAGTTAGTTTCCACAGGCTGCAACACTACTAAACCTGTAGAACGCGCACCATCCATCTACCCCATTGATCTGCGTGTCAGCAATAGGTCCCAGGCCTCAAGTGTAGACTCTCCAGCAGCAGACGAGAAGTTAAAGAGCTCAGCCACTACCACTACTGAGCATCAACAACCAGCCCAAACAAGCAACAACTATAATAAACAAGAACGCATGAAAGATGACAGCGATCAGTGGCAAGAAATCAAACGGGCGCGTCAAAAGCGTGAAATAACAATGGATGACAGTGCAACTCATGTCGTCATTGGAGACTCTCTGCTCAAGGGAATCTATAGTGACCGCATGTCATCTTCTGACAGCGAAACTACCTCGATCTACCCGCTACCAGGAGCTGACATTGACAGACTGACCTCTACACTGCGGAAATTCAAGGTGAATGATAGAATTAGAAGAACAGCAGTCCATATCGGTGTCAACAATATTATGAACAATCACATCATAAGCACCTCACAACTCGCTACATTGGAGGTGTTGTTGCGCAAGAAATTTCCTAAAGCATCTATTTTCTTTTCATCAATCATCCTGCCATGTTATGGATTCCAGCGCGGCACTGCCGATGCTGGCAATCTGACTCTACATAAATTTTGTCAAGAAACTAACAATGCTTTCATTAATAATACCCCGTATTTCACATCGCCGTCCGGGGCTCCCAAGAAAAAACTATATAAGGATCAACTACATTGTTCAAAACTATGAACTAGCATACTAGCGAAGAACATAAAATATCCTGAACGTACACAACAATTAGAACCAGTTTCAGTTACAGGAGTAAAACCGATCTTCACCTCCGGCTGTAGCCATCTCTCAGTGTTCAGAAAACACTCAACCTCTGCCCACACCACCCTTGCCTATTCCCCAGGAATACAAGGCTGTAAATAGCGACCCAGGCTCCAATCCCAATGTTGCTAACTATGGTGCATTGTTTCCTCCCATAAAACAGTCTCCACATAGCATGTCAAAGGGGTCACCGATAAACAATGTTGCGGTGCCCCCGATGCCTGCTTCCAATGTAGGCACTTCCAGTAGCTCTCATAGCAGTGGTCCCTCGTGGACGGTAATCCACACTCTTATCAGTGGAATTGTCAACTTCAACAGCTAATGCAATACAATCCTGCAGCCCTGCACCAAGCTTTAATGATGTGACTCCATCACAGACATTTTCCTATCCCCTCTAATAGTCGTAACTACCACTAAATAAAGTTTCAAAACCTCTGAAATTTTTCTACCACAAGAGACATCATCTTTTCATTGTGTAATGTTCGCCAATCACGATCAGTGGCTCAACAAAGAGGGTCTACATATAGGCCATCTCAACATCTATCATTTGCTCAATAATTTACCTGAGCTTTCAGTAATACTGTGCAAACAGTTCCATGTATTTGGAATCACAGAAAGTCGTCTCAACGACAAAATAACCGACTCTGAAATCTCTCTTAAGGGGTTTAAAGTAATTCGAAGAGACGCAAATCAAAAATTAGAGACAGGTATTGCTGTATACATTTCAAATTCTCTCAACTGTTCCCGTAGAAGTGATCTCGAGATAGAAGAGATAGAATGTGTTTGGTTAGAGGTGAAGCCAGTGAGCTAGCAACCATTTCTCATTGATACCTATATCGAAATCCCTGTGCTGGGTTATAGTTGGTATGACTGTTTCACTACAATGATGGATAGGGTGTTTACAGCAGGTAGAGAAGTCATGATATTAGGTGACTTTAACATAGATATTACTAAATCCAACCAGACATGGGAAGATATCATTCTATCTTACAATTTCAAACAACTAATAAATCGTCCCACAAGAGTTACAGACACCTCCTCAACTATAATTGATCATATATATGTTACTTGTCCAGTTAATATTACCGAATGTTCTGTTCCTGTTAGTGCAGTTAGTGATCATTACCCAATATGTTGTACATGGTCGAAAATTGGGTTCAAAACTCCTAAAAATAAACATTTAATCATCAAATTTAGAAACTTTAAAGCTCTCAACCAAAATTAATTTTAGACGACTTAAAAAAATGCAGCCCTTGAACATGGTTTAACCAACTTCCTGATCCGGATGATGCACTAGCTTACTGGACAAAGACAGTCTACAATGTATTTGATAAACATGTGCCAGTCATAGAAGTTCGAGTCAAGAATCAACATAAGTCCCCATGGGTCACTAGCGAAGTTCTCGAAATCATGAGAGAACGAAATACAGCACACAAAAATAAAGATTTTATCAATTACCGCAGACTAAGAAATAAAGTTAAATATGAAATTCGCAGGATAAAGAAAGATCATTTCAAAGATTTTATTGTAGATAAATCAAATAATACAAATATATGGAAGGCTATTAACTCGCTAACCAACAAGAAACACGCTTCAGAGTCAGCAATACCAATCTCTATAACATGCGAGGATTTCAGTTACTTCTTTCAATCAGAAATAGAGAATCTAAAGTCCTCAATACCAGACTCAGTATGTAATTTAAGTTCACTGTCACCATTCTGTGAAGGGAAGTGCTCTAGAAATATTCCCCCTGAGATTCCCTTGATGTCTGTTGCAGAAGTATATAAATATCTCTCGAATCTCAAAGCAACAAATTCAGAAGGCCTAGATGGTATCAGTAATAGAATTCTTCGGTGTGCAGCACCTATTATTAGTGAGTCCTTAACGTTCATATATAACCAGTGCCTATCCAAAAACTACTTTCCATCTGCCTTTAAAGTTGCTAAAGTGTATCCTCTACTTAAAAATGGCTCAACTGATATTAGCGTCTTGGGTAATTATAGACCTATTTCCCTACTATCGTCGCTATCAAAGCCATTAGAAAAACACATGCATAAAATAACACTACATCATTTAATTAACAACGATCTAATAATTGACAGTCAATCTGGGTTTCGACCTAAATATTCTTGCCATAGTGCCCTTACATAAATGACCGATAACTGGCATCTTTGTATCAACAATGGCAACATTTGTGGAGCAGTATTTGTAGACTTTAAAAAGGCCTTTGATATGGTAGATCATGATATTTTAATTAGAAAATTAAAACACATGAAGACTAGCACCAATATGGTGAACCTAATTACGTCATTTTATCAGACAGACAGCAGTAGTGTCCTTCAATAACTGTTTATCAAGACCCACACAACTTAATTCTGGGGTGCCTCAGGGCTCAATACTAGGTCCGCTGCTTTTTGCAGTGTATATTAACGATCTTCCTTTATACCTCAATACTTCGTGTGATCTATTTGCGGACGACTGCACTATTTACACAAGTCAAGAGAGCCTTTGTGACTTAGAGAGCTCTTTACAAAACGATCTGACAACCTTAGTAGATGGAGCAATGAAAATCGCATGTTAATTAACATCGACAAAACCAAATCCATGCTAATAACGACCAGACAAAAACTACAGACCCTAGCCATAACTGGGACACCGCTCGAGCTCCACGTGGA
>JACEFZ010026546.1:15000-24841 GCA_014155875.1 Cepaea nemoralis
TGAAAGAAAGATGAGTGATTGGAAGGGCCGAATGTAAGACGGGCCTGCGTGCCCAATTTGTTACCCTTTGAAAATAAAGTCTGTTCGTTCGTTCGTTCGTTCGTTCTCTCTCTAGTTCACACCACCCCACATTTCACATATTGGTAACGAGTGAGGACCGAACACTAGGCTAACACATATTTGGAAGATTTCTTGACATTGAAAAATCGGACAGAGTAGATCATAACTGACCACCTACTTGACACACATTACAAAACTAGAATGCATACTCCTTAGAATAATTATAGTGTATACATCCGGGACAGCTGGTGTAACGGTTAATGTCATGAGTGCAGTAGGACATCGGTTTTATCCCTGGGATCCTCGTTCGCTACGGGAATGAAAACACTGACCACCTATTCGTGCATTACGGTCCTATCACATCACATACCCACATTATATTCCTAACACTTTTTATTTTTAATTTTAATGTAGAAAACAATGGGACACCACAATATTTTTTTTTCGCATATCCTTTACAGGACATCGCTGTCAACATCAGCATCTTCCAGCTGATTGTTGATTTCTTGGCAAGATTACGCTCAGTAGTTTGCCATTGCTATCTGAGCGGCCGGCTCCCGCAAGTCACCAACTCGAGTAGAACCGCTTCCAATTCTCGCGCACTGCGTTACCCTGCGTGGATAAATGGGATTACGGAGAAAGTCGTGTAACCCCTCGTCCAGAGAGACCGGCCACCACAATATTAGTCGACTAAAGATACGTTGTCAGGAGTTATAAAGAAAGGTGCGTAGTGAGACAATATATTTAGAGATCTTCTTACAGAATCAACGGAAATTAAATCAGAAGTTCTATTGTTCAAGCTGAAATACACAACACACATGACTGGCACATTTCCTTTTTGAAAAACGATAGTTTGTAGAATGAAGTTATACCTCTCCATAACACAAAGCCTGGGCTGAATTTAGAGACCATGTGTTGCCCATGCAGCATGATCCCTCTCTCGGTCTGTCTAGTTTACTCCAGAGGAAAGGTAACACCAATACGTCTGGAACAAGACCAGCTGCAGAAGCTGCCGGATCAGCAAAGCTATGCTCTAACTATCCACCTGTCGGAGCTTCCATCCTAGACTAGTTGCCAACCATAGGCGTAGGGTCTGGTCTGCCCTGCCTTGACATGTAGTCTCCAGGTTGCATTTCCTCGCACTAGGGTAAGGCTTGTACAGTCCCAATTGCACTCCTTTCGTTACTCACAAGAATATATGGGATTACGGAGAAAGACGTTAAATCCAAGGCCAGGGAGACTGGCTTCATATTACTGTGTTAATATGTGTGGTGTATATTTCAGCGTGAAGGATTTATCAAATTAGTTAAATTAGTTTATGTTGTTTAATTTCTGCAGTATGCACCTGACAAGATGCAGTGTAATGTGTCAGGCAATAAATCATGCAGTCTGTAACTTCGTTATTCAAATGTCCATTGTGTTAATCATTTGCTGACTTTGTTGCAGATGGAAAGATTTCGTACCTTATTCGGCAAAACAGGACTGCCGATGGTTGACACCTTTCGTCCAATCCAAGACCTCAACGGCCGTGCTATCTACACAAACAGTAAACGATACGCAAATGGCACAGTCAAGAAAACCCCGGGTGCTAATTGTTGATAATTGTATTTATCACAAGCAGATGATATTCTGGGCGTCAGTTTCTATTGTGGGTTGATAACCATACTTATTAATCATCATCATCAAGTGCCATGCCCAAAGGCGTGAGCGGTCGTGGTTCGCCATCTCATGCGGTTATTAAAGTCTCGAATCAAGTCCTTTTTCTTGTCCCCCGCCACGCCATGCTGCCAAAACATCACGGTATTTATCCGTCTTCCTCTTGCTCTCTTCCCATCAAGCTTGACAGATGTCTCTAAATTTTCAAGTTCATTTCTCCTCATAACATATAAAAAAAATCGTGACTCTCTTCGTCTAATTTCTCAAATCAATCTCCGTATTTCATTTGTCTCTAGGACTCTTTCATTTAATTTTCTGTCTATCCACGGCATTCTGTGCATTTTTCTCCACACACAAAAATCTCTCCACCGCCATTAGCTGTTTCCCAGCTCGTCTGTTAATTAACTATTTATTACAAGATAATTGTAAAGTGGGAATTTTCACAAATATGTATTCTGGTTGTGAATGTGAATAATGAAGACACAAACACTTTATTGCCACAATATGGGAATGCCCCGAGTGTTGAGATGCCGGTTCTTGACTCAGCTCAACTCATGTTGCACAGTTTATTGCCTGGCATATTCCATTGTATCTGGTCAGGAGATACTACAATTTAGAAAACATTATAAAAATCGAGTGCACGTATATTTGTTCACATATCCTTTACAGCAGTGCTTCCTAAAGTGGTGGTCCGCCGACCGGTGCCGGTCCGCCAGCCTTTCTTTGCCGGTTCGCAACGTGAGTTGAAAAACGTAAGAATAAAGTTAAATATTTTCTCCTTTGAGGATTGTTTAGAACTTTTAAACAACAAGATTGTCCTTTTCTCAAAACATGATATCCGCACCGTTTTATGGTGATTTAATATTAAAATAAATTGAGCCTGCAGACCAAGGAGTATTTATTGTTGAGGAGAAGCGAATCATTGGTTCAATGGGAAAGTTAGAAACAGTAACCAGCTGAGACCGATACTAAAAGCCGGTCCGGTCGACGACATTTGTTTGTTGACGACGTTTCTTTTGTTTCCTACGTGACGAAAAATGAGAACGATGCACATTATAATTTGCTGATTGTCATAAGATGCAGAACATACGTAAGACAAAATACAGAAACAGTATGGAAATTTGTTCTCCTTTGCGGGTAGCGCTGTCTACAATCGAGCCACGATTTGATAAGCTTGTAAATAACAAACAGGCCCACCCCTCGCATTAAATAGTTACTGTTAGCAGCTGATCATTAAATCATTTTTATTACAACATACTGTAATTTAGTCAGCTTGTTTAAAATCTGATTTGGTATCGTTTTCCAAGATATATTTTATTTTTATTTTATATTGGTGTTCATTACTGTCGGTGTATACGAGTATATACACCTTTACAAGAAGACCTAAATGTAGTTTTGACATTTGAAAACATTTTTGATTTGTAAATCTCAACAATAAAATTTTTACCCATGAAAATTGGACCACCATTAAATAAATCACAGTCATCCAATAATATTATGGAGCAGTATTTAGCGCACCGGGACAACACCCACAATCACTTTAAATGTTATATTTATATTAAAATGTATACTGAGGTCATATAAAATTCCAGATTACAAGGAGAAATATTTTTTTTAAACGGCACCGGTCCCTGATGCAAAAGGAAAATTTTATTTCCGTCCTCGAAAGTGAAAAGTTTGGGAAGCACTGGTTTACAGGACATTGCAGTCAACATCAACATTTTTCAGCTGCTGTTGATGTCTTGGCAAGTTTTACGTTCAGCAGTTTGCCATTGCTTTCTGAATGACCGTCTCACATACCTCCGTAAGTAACCAACGTGACACGATCCGCTGCCAAATCTCGCGCAGCGGCGTTTCGTACGAGAGTATACGAGATTACGAACAACGTCCTTAACCTCTACGCCAGAGAGACCGGCATGTGCACAAATTACTTGTTCATAATTATATTTTTCAGTGGACATGACATTTTGGACCTTAGTCTTTATTGTGGGATGATAACCATATGTATTAATGGACAATTGTAAACTGAGAATTTTCAAAGCAATGGTTTCCCGTTGTGAATGTGAATATTGAAGACACAAACGCTTTATTTTCACAATATGGGAATGTCTGGCCGAGTGTTGAGATGCCGGTTCTTGACTCAGCTCAACTCATGTTGCAGAGTTTATTACCTGGCATATTCCGCTGTATCTCATCAGCTGCATCATCATCATCATCATCATCATCATCATCGTCACCATCATCATCATCATCATCATCATCAAGTGCTTTGCCAACTGGCTTGTGCGATCATGCTTCTCCTCAAATTGCGATCTCTAATGACATGGATTAACTGTATTGACTCCCTTCCGTGCAAGAACACAATACTGTCAAGAATTTTCTCACGCTGTTTTCCTCTATCGCTCTTTTCACAGATCTTTCCGGTTGTTACAGCATGTTGCATGTTTTTTCTTCTCCTAATGTGCCTGAACAATGATGAGTACCTCTTTCTGTTGTTTGCTCATTTTGGCTGCACAATGAATTTTCAGCAATCTTCTATAAAATCACATCTCCAAGACTTCTAGGGAGTTTTTCGATATATATTTTTTTCTGCAAAAACCTAACATGCAACCTGCACAGTTCGCGGCGACTGCACTAGCCAGGAGGCCTTATTCCTCAGGCTCAAGACTCCCCTGTCAAACACTGGAAAGTACTTTAGGCAGTAATGGCCGTTGACAAAGTTGTAATTTGCTTGATGCGTGGGGAAACCGGTGAAAGTTGTAAATTTTTACGGTATCCTTTGGATCTCTTTATGTTTACAGCTGAGACGAATAATGGCGGTTTTCATTCTCGCACTAGTGCAGAACTGAGACGAATGGAATTTCTCATTATCCACAGAACAGGGATAAATACTTCACAATTCTCTGAAATACCGCAGAACAAAGAGGAATGGTATTTTCCATTATCCACAGAACAGGGATAAATACTTCACAATTCTCTGAAATACCGCAGAGCTAAGACATTTCGCATTCGTTCTCAGAAGTTCCTGAGTTAGACTTCCGTGGGGCTAAAGTCCTCGACCTTGGAACAATATCAGCGACTATGTACTCAGTATCTCAGCCAGGGTATCATTTGTATACCCACTTCATTTGATATATAACTCTGCAGTATGCACCTGACGAGATGCAGCGAATTATACCAGGCAATAAATAGTGCAATACTTTGTTTATTTATGGCGTCTGTGTTTACATTTACTAAGGGAATACATTGTTTTGAATGTAAGAGCTATGTTTGAGTTGGGAAAGACAGAAGGGGATTACACTACTTGTGGAATTACCAGAGTGTAGTGAAAGATAGACAGGCATGTTATGAGAAGAAATGGACTTGAAAATTTGGTGACAATTGGCAAGCGTGATGGGAAGAGAGCAAGAGGAAGACCAAGGGATAAATACCTTGATGGTTTTACAGTATAGCATGGTCGGGACAAGTATACAGACCTGATTGGAGACTGGTGACCGAGTGAGATGGGGAACTATGACAGCCAAGCATGTCGTCATGGCATTTGATAATGATGATGAGTGAAAGATAGAATATTGCAGAGAGAAAACTATTTGATAGCCTTTCTTCTTGACAGGGATAAACATCAGTACACAAATTAATGTAATCTGTTAGAGATAATGCGATATGGAGAAGTATGATCGCCGACGCTAGAACACTTGAAGATGATGATGATGATGATGATGATGATGATGATGATGATGATGATGATGATGATGATGATGATGATGATGATGATGATGGTGGTGGTGATGATGATGATGATGATGATGATGATGATGATGATGATGATGGTGGTGGTGATGATGATGATGATGATGATGATGATGATGATGATGATGATGATGTTTATGATGATGATAATGATAAAACCCAAATATACCTATGTCCGCAAAACGGCAGATAATAGATAACATATTCACAGCAATCCTATGCTGCCAATGTCAAAGTTAGACATCCAAATTACCGGCAAAATCAATACCTGCGAAATTAGATTCTTGAGGAGAACTACCAATTTAATTAATTATCTGAGACCGAATAAGAAATGATGTTATCAAACAGACAGTGGAATCAACAACTTGTGCCACATACGAAGGGCGTCAAATACAAAAGTGTGATAAAACTTACAATAACCATGCCATTTTTTTAACCTGTCAATATTGGCGTTAAGGGTGCTTAGCAGTGACATCACAATGCAGACGACCATGGTGGCGTCATAATGAAAGTTTACAAATGGCCCCCCCCCCCACTTTTGACATGCACCAACGAGGAGCAGGGTTTTGTTATCCGTTTGGGGATGAAACCTATAGAAATGTATCGGCGAATAAAGGTCCAGCATCGAGATGCATGCAAGTTGGAAGTTCCAATATGGCGTGACTTCTGTGACAGACTGTTCACGACCGGGTCAGGCACACCGAGTAGTGACCCGAGAGTCGACTTTTATACATGAATGCAAGCACTTCATCGGCGCTGGAAGACATGCGTTGAACGCAATGGTGACTACATCCAACAATGTTACATGTGTTAATCACTTTTTCAGAATATATTTACACACACACACACACACACACACACACACACACACACACACACACACACACATTTTAGGTTTTCATTTGAAGTCCTCTCGTATATTGAAAGGCATAGAATCAAATGGTTTGGCCATCTAGTTAGAATGCAACACCATCAACTACCAGCACTGGCCCTACATCAAAGAACACCTGATACGAGAGCAAGAAGACACCCGAGAAGAAAATGAACTGACGACATCAAAGACATTGTGCAATCACACGGAATGACAGTATCTAGTGCCACCAATCGGTCCCTGGAACATCATTAATTTCTCCCCACGAAGCTTGAGACAAAATTAGAAGTTGATGGTGATTATGTTAGTAGTAGTAATGATGTAATAAAAGTGATCTGAAGACAAACCACAACATTCGTGCTTCTTTCAGTTTCGCCAGACACATTATTGCATACTCATGAACCCTTTTCACAGCCTTAAGCGGTATTGGGCATACATATATATATATATATATATATATATATATATATATATATATATATATATATATATATATATATATATTGCATATCTTATTTACATGGCATTGCAGTCAACACCAGCATTTGTCAGCTGCTGTTGATGTCTTGGCAAGTTTTACCTTCAGTAGTTTGCCATTGCTTTCTGGACGACCTGCTCACATACCTTTCCGTAAGAAACCAACGCGACGCTATCCGCTGCCGAATCTCGTGCAGCTGTGTTTCGTACGTGGGTATACGGGACTACGAACAGCATCCCTAACTCCTTCGCCAGGGAGAACGGCCATACGATATTAGATCCATATTTTTATAGACCAGTCGGAGCTCTGTCGGGGGGTATTGTCAGTATCCAGCCGATCGCCTTTTTTCCCAAGATCTGGTATCTGGTACCAGATTTAGTCTGGCGCCACCTGAGAGCCCAAATCAGTTGTAAAATTTCGAATATGGCCAGATGCCGGATGGCATGACAACCAGGACGTCGGGAGAGCTTTTAGTTAGTCACTACACTACGATCGCTGTCAAATTGCTGCGTTGCTCAAAGTTTATTTTTGTGTTTCGGTTATGCATTCCTGCCACGAATTTTTAACATCCTTTTCATTACTGGGCTCTAGAGAATGTTAGAATATGGGTTTTCCGTCTGCCATCGCAAGCTGAAAGTTCAAATGTCTGGGACGGAAAGGGTTACAATAATTGTCTAGGTCAAAAAAAGTGAGGTTAAGGTTAAAGTATCAACTATCAGCTGTCAGACAAGCTGAGAAACATCTAATGGCAGTGCAAAATGTGGTTTTCTGAGGAAACATGCATACCATAGGCGGACAGAGAAATAAATGAGCAGTCCTTCGTGACATAAATGAAAACCTTAAATTGGTTGGTAAAATTATACGTAAATCATAATTTTAGGAGTATCTTATCAGAAACAATTTTTTTTTTAAAATGTTGCATATTCCTTGCAGGATGTTGCAGTCAACACCAGCATTTTTCAGCTGCTGTTGATGTACTAAGCAAGTTTTTACATTCAGTAGTTTGCCATTGCTTTCTGAACGACCGGCTCCCATACCACCACGTTATGACACAACGCGAATACAATTGTTAAGGAAATCACAAACAGCCAAAACATGCTGAGGTTGAATGTAACGTACTGTAAAGAACACGCAACGAATTTATACTAAAGCAAATCTCAAAAGAATTATTTTTGACGAAGCATTTGCTACTAATGTCAAAATGGATGTTTACTGAAACTAATGAACGTAAAATTATAACAACAGAAATGAGATGACGTGGAGTAATAGTGAGAGATAGAATTAGGAATAAGGAAATTAGAAAACGACTAGGTCTGAAACCATTCATGCACTTAATTTTTTACAAAAATAGTACAGTTTAAATGGTTTGGCTACCTCACAAGAATGCCCTGATACCATCTGCCACAAAAAGCGACATTTAAGAATATATTGGATACAAAGTAAGGGGAAGGCCACGTAACAGATGGAGTGATGGTATCAAGAACAATCTTAGAGAAATGAATACCAACTTACAAAGAGAATTAGAAGTAGCGCATAAAAGACCTGTACATCTCACCCTAACTCGTCACTGGGGTAAATCGATGAAGAGAAGAAGAAAAAGAGTGGTATGTTGTAGTGTTCCCAATCTTTGCTTCCCTTTGGTGTCCTCCAACACATGAGCGGCATGAGATATGCTGATGATGATGATGATGATGATGATGATGATGATGATGATGATGGTGATGATGATGATGATGATGATGATGATGATGATGATGATACTGGAGTGGAATATCGAGAGTAGAACCTGTCGACATTAAATGAACGAATAACGAACGAGACACGAAAGAATAACGAACAAATAAGGAATAACGAACAAACAACGAATGAAGAACGAAACAACGAACAACGAACGAACTAACAACGAACGACCAATGAACGAAAAAGAAACAACGAAAAAACAACGAAAGAAAAACAACTGAACGCACAAAGAACGAACAACGAACGAACGAACAACGAAAGAACGAACAACGAACGAACATCAAAAAAACTTTATTGTCAAAGTGTTATTAATTGGGCCTCGCAAGCCCGTCTATATTCTGCAATTCTCTCTCTCTCTCTCTCTCTCTCTCTATATATATATATATATATATATATATATATATATATATATATATATATATATATATATATATATATATTATATATATATATATATATATATATATATATATATATATCACATACATTATTTAATCCATACATCAGTTGAGGCTAACAGAAAACAACAACAACTGTATCAAAATATGCATCATACAGGTATAGGAAATGTGCACAAATCATTACTTCTTCTTCTTCTTCTTCTACTTCTTCTTCTTTTCTTCTTCTTCTTCTTCTTCTTCAGCGTTCCGAGCCATTGAGGTTCTTTGCTGCACATAAAATCCGTCTCCATTCGTCTCTCTGGTTGACCTTCTCTTGCCAGTCGTTGATTGTAGGTATGTATATATATATTATCTCTCCACCGTCTTCTTGGTCTACCTCGGGGTCTACGGTCATTTATTTCCTGAGTGCAAGCGAGTTTTGTTTCCCTATTGTCTTCCATTCTTTATATATGCCTCAGCTATTGTAGTCTATTAGCCTTCATGATACCAGTGATTAGCGGGGACTTAAACAGATCATAAACGTCTTTGTTACTTCTTCTTTTCCACTCTCCACATTGTGTATTCCTTTACATTATCTGGATAAGGTTACAGAGGAAATATCAGAACTTGATCAAAGTGGTATCATTAGAAAGTCAATTTCAAACTGCTGTTCTCCAGTAGTTATAGTGAAAAAGAATGATGGTTCACTACGTCTGTGCGTCGATTACAGAAAAGTAAACGCATTAACACTTCTCGATGCTGAACCAATGCCAAACATCGATGAGTTAATCGAAGGCATGGCAAATTCTAAACTCTTTTCTAAGATTGATCTGACTAAAGGGTATTGGCTAATTTTCATGGATGAAGATTCCATGCATATCACAGCTTTTATTTAGTACTCCTTTA
>JACEFZ010026547.1:0-25000 GCA_014155875.1 Cepaea nemoralis
GGACTGATAAGGCTAATTCGCGCTGTACACCTCTATTCACAGTGGGTGCATGTGAACACGTGGGCATTTCCACCATCATGCTTCATCTTACGTCTCACACCTTCGGTATGTGACTTATCTGCAATAATTTCCCTTTGTCTTTATTCCATTTCTGATGTTTGCCCTCCATGCAACACGTTCAGCGGCGACTAGCTCCCAATGTGCATTATCAATGCCTGTATCAATCATGTCCCGCTTACACACATCTTTGTATCGTAGTAGAGGCCGACCCTGAGATCTCTTAACCATCTGTAATTCACCAAAAAAGATGTCCTTTGGTATTCTACCATCATCCATCCTCCTAAGATGTCCTATCCATCTAAGTCTACGAAGACTGAGCATGGAATAAACCATCACACAACCTGATCTTTCCAATACTTCAGTATTTGTTATTTTGTCTTGCCACTGAATACCAAGAATTCTTAGCAGACACCGCATATGAAAGCTGTTTAAACGTTTCTCTTGGTATGAGTAAAGTTGTCCAGGTTTCACTGCCATAAGGAAGAGTACTAAGGACACAGGCTTGATAGACAAGGACTTTTGTTTTGGCAGTAAGCTTCCTGTTCTCCCAGAGTCTTTTTCTTAACCTGTTCATTGTTGTTGCTGCCTTACCAACAATGTTGATTTCCTGATCTAGGGACAATTTGCTATTTACCACTGATCCTAGATATGTAAAATGGTCTACCATCTCTAGTTCGGCGTCGTCAATAAAGATTTATGGTACCCCATGTGCACTTTGTGACATAATCTGTGTCTTCTTTTTGCTAATTGTTAAACCAAATTCAGAACAAGCATTGGAGAATGCAGTTTATTAATATGATAGCCTAAATCCAGTATTTAAGGGATGTATCTCATAGGTCAGTTGTTTGTCAGCCGGGAAGTGGTAAGTACGACCATAACCAAGACAATAGTTCATGAGAGAATTCATGCATGGGAGCAATTGATTACTCCACGACCATCGTCAACAAGTAATGCGCAGGTAATTACATTATGCCATAACCATATTATTATCAAATGTGTATATACATGTATATGGTGTATTCGCAAATGTTAAAAAAAACAAACACAAAACGAACTTTGAAAATACACTGTTTTGTTCGAAATGTCATCATCATCAAGTGCCATGCCAGCTGGCGTAGGCGTGCATGGCTCTCCACAGATCCTGGTCTTTGGCGTTATGGATCAACTCTGCAGATGATATTCCTCCATGCCAACGTCTCAATCCATCCAGCATCATTTCTCTTGGTCTGCCACTGCATCCCTTCTTCTCGATCTTTCCAGTTGTCACGATGTTCTCCGATGCCTCTCTTCTCATCAAATGACCGAAGAAAGCTGTTTGTTTCTTTCTTATTGTTGTATATAATCTTCTAATTTCATTAGCCTATTTCAGGCCAATTGTTGTTAGTTACTCTGGCAGACCAAGGAATTCGCAACATTCGTCTCAAGAATCACATCTCTTGTGCGTCTAATTCCTTCTTAACATGTTTATTTTCATTCCAAGATTCCCCACATACGGTAAAACTGGTTCTATTTAGCATTTCAGCACTCTCTTCCTTACATTCAGTGATACTGACTTATTGCATAAGACGCTCTTCATTTTCTGAAATGCGGCTTTTTCTTGCCCTATTCTGCTCTTAATCTATGTTGTACATCTTCTATCTGATGTTATAAATGGCCCTAGATATTTAAAATTATCCCCTTGGTTAAGAATTTTCCCTTCTGTTTCTATGTCACATTTTGGTGTCACCATTTTCTTTGATGTTGCCATTGTTACTGTTCTCTTGATATTCAGGGAGAATCCTTTCTGTGCACTCTCTGTTACTACAATGTCCAACAATTGTTGTAGGTCTATTGTATTATCCGCCACCAATACTGTGTCATCTGCATAGCGTATATTGTTTATGTTATAACCTCCCATTAGTATTCCTGGCTTCTCTTTGATCTCTTTCATTTATACTTCGCTATAGAGGGAGAAGAGATCCGGTGACAAGACACACCCCTGTCCTACTCCTAGATTTATCTGTTCGTAACTGCCCTCTTTATTTCCCATTTTAATTGGCGCTACTTGGTTCCAGTTTCTTAAATCTTTCCCATCAATGTTGATATCTTCCCACATTTTCATCAGTTCATCATGTTTTACTTTATCAAATACCTTAGTATAATCTATGAAGCACAAATATATGCCTTTCTGTGTCTCTATTGACCTTTCTATTAGTGTCCGTAATGTATATATTGCATTGTTTGTACTTTTTCCTTTCACATAAAACCACAATAAAATCAACACACCCAATTGTAGTCGTGGAAAGGGACATAACAACATAACACCTAAATCAAGGGACATTACATAAAGTTACATATGTGTATGTTGTAATTTAAATAGTATTAATAGTGGTTCTTGTCTTATCTTTTATATGAGTCTATATGCAACAGAAATATACCGCACGAAAGAGGAGATGATAATTTTCTTCTAAGTTTTTTAAAAAGTAAAGGCATTATTTTACTAATATTAAAATTTTATATCCCATTTGTTTTCTTCACCTCGATGTTACATTAAATGTTTTTATATCTGTTGGTACTAGTCTTGACTCCATAATTTATGCATAATTTTTGTCCGGCCTTTAACAGGCCGCAATCACCGACATGTGTGGGTAAAGGCTTCTCCTAATAAAGGATGACCAAGCAGGCGTTGGAAAGATCATACATATACAGACCTACAAGCACTTGGAATCAACGACTGGCAAGAGAAGGTCCAACAGAGAGACGAATGGAGACGGATTGTATCTGCAGCAAAGAACCTCAATGGCTCGGAACGCTGAAGAAGAAGAAGAAGAAGAAGAAGAAGAGAGCCTTTGAACAACAATCACCTTCAAATGAGAACGCAAATCTCATGTACAATACCATAATCACGAGCTAAGATTTATATTCACTCGATACAGAGTTGACAAACTTTGGGAAACATTGTGAATCCGCATTGTCTGAAGCATATTTTCTGACGTGTTTATTTACGCTATTTCGAAACTGGATTGTTCACTATTTTTCAACTAAACGTCCATGGACATTCTGTGCGTTTTTCTTGTGGATATGTTATTCTTAAGGATACTGTGAATTTTTCTTTTTATCCCGAACATAGAGGATAGGCATTGAAAAGGTTAAGGTCTCTGGACTGTTTATGCTCGTGGCTACCGTTTGCATTCATATTTTCCTCATGTTGGACTGGAAGTGTATGGTTCCGTGGCCCTGCTACTGAGTTGAGTGCGTGGCGAGACACTGTTAGATGTGAATTTCGTGTGAAATGCTTTTACATTTTCCGCGGTTGTTTGGAGCGTGAACTGCATGTTCGGAGTAACGGCAGCTGGCTTTGTCGCAAAACGGACTTGTTTGCCTTATGCAGTAATGTGTGGCTGCTGGTTTTCTAGTGACTACCGCTTTCATCGACGATGAACTGTATTTTTCGTGGAGGACTTTTGTGTTGGTATTCTGTCGTCGGCATTATGCACAGTGAACCTGTGCGGGTTGTTGGTATGTCGAGACTCCTGTCTGTTCCACTTTTCACGTAGGGGAGTGTCGCTTGTCGTCCCTGGAGGAAAGTGGACTCTACAAGCACACCTTTAATATCCTTTTACTATTGGAACTATTGAATGACTTTTGTCTACACTCCTCCCTTCTGTCTTCCATACACTATATATATATATATATATATATATATATATCTCTCTCTCTCGCAATCCTTCATAACATACCCTGACAACAGTTTCCTCCAACAATTAGTAACATGTTTATTGTTGAAAACTATGTCAGTTGTATGTATTGAATGTGTATATGTAGTTGGTAGTGTCTGCTATTTTTAGTTAGTTAGTCTTTCCTCTTGAGCCTAAGGCGGCGCATAGGGCAGAAGTACTGTCTCTCCATGCTTGGCGGTTCGCTGCTACCTGTTGTAGATCTTGGATATTTACTTGGCCATTGAATGAGCCTTCTCTTATGATGGTTCTACGCAGGGTCTCTCTTGGTCTTCCCCGTTTTCTTTTACCTACTGGTGACCATATGAGGGCTTGATAGGGGAGTCTTGACTTGTCCATTCTGAGTACATGGCCGATGTAGTTCCAACGGCGTCTTCTTATGAAATTGGATACTGTATCTTGCTTAGTCTCTTGTCTTATTTGCGAATTGGTTCTGAAGTCTGTCCAGTGGATGTTTAAAAGTCTTCTAGGACATTTGTTCTCAAAATTGTCTAATTTTTTATCTAAAGCTACCGTTGATTTCCAACTTTCACATCCATACGTTAACACTGGAATCACACAAGAGTTGAAAATTTTAAGTTTTGTGTGTTTGCTGAGTGTCTTTGACTTCCAGATGTTTGACAGTTTATTGAAGGCACTAGATGCCAGTGCGATTCTAGATGATATTTCTGGTGTTGAGTCCCCTGTAGATGTCATTTTGCTTCCTAGGTATGTAAAACTGTTGACTTTTTCAAGAACGTAGCTGTTAACTTTGGTGTCATCTGAACTGTTGGTAAGATCAATAGTCTTTGTTTTTGTGGTGTTAATTTGGAGACCAATTTGCCCTGAAACATTTTGGAGGTGGTTTATTTTCTATTGGGCATCCGGGTGTGTTGAACTCAAAAGCATTATGTCGTCGGCAAAGTCCAGGTCTTCTAGAATTTTGTCAACCCAATGGATACCCATATTTGTGTTGTTTGTGCATTTGCGCATGACCCAGTCGATAGCTATTCCAAAAAGCATCAGTGATAAGACACAACCCTGTTTCACTCCTGTTTCGACTGAGAACCAGTCTGCTATTGTGAATGCAAGATATTAATCAGGAATTCGTTGTGCCGTATACTTTCTCTCCTCATCAATACGGCCAAACCACAGGACAGCAAACATAGAAATGGACAGATCTCACCCTGGATGCTCCGTTGCTGCTTGAGTCTGGATGTAAATTCGTTATTTGAAAAAAAAAAAACTGTTCACCACTGGATCACCGTAAATTACAGTGATCCCGGTAAGTCTTATGCCTAGACCGAGTGTTCTTTGATTATTATTTAGTTAATAAATCCATCGTGAACAACACATCACCACTGTCTAGCACTGTCTATCAGTTTTTTGAATACATTTACAAACGTTCTGGAGTTATTCAATGTTTCTTTTAGGTGAGTATCCAATTTGAATATTTTAGCCTATTTTGCTCTGCTTGTATAACTTAAAGTTCTTTCACTGGGGTTCACAAAAACCTGTTACTTGCCATTCGTTATGTCAGCCCACGATTAGTGAATGGCTCGGTTGAATTTTCTCTAGTGACATAATTTCACTGCACCTGTGACGTTATGGTCTTCACTCTTTTCTGAACAGGTCAGGAGTATATATGAAACCTGGGGACATATATACAATCAGGTGAGATGAATCTGCTTCAACCTATTTCTTATGTGAGTGTCCTTCTCTAGCCATATTGAGAAGCCTCCGAAAGACACTCTGACATAAGATTGATGAGTGCACTAAAGTTTAATCGATTTGATAAACTAAGGAAAGGCTACAAGTCAAGAACAAACGCCTATTTCCCTATGCTATACTATTACGCTAAGGTTAGAGTACCTTATATGGTTTATGTTAATCCAAGAATTGAAATCTCTATCAGCACATAAGCACTTCTATCCCATCGCCTTTAACAACAAGGGATGGTATTTCTTTTCTATTACAGGACACATAAATCCAGTTTTTCCGTCCAGTTTGGTAGCACACTAAATACAAAACCAATTGTCCACCAATTTATACCGAGTGTCCAAGTCTCCGGTGACTTTTAATGTCACTACATCAACAATCGTATTTGGCCGTATCCTTCACATCAAAAGTCTGTGAAGTCACGTATGCGTTATTGGCGCTCTATGTCGTGTCATCCTTCGTCTCGTCCTCCGTTCATCCGCTAGTATCTCCAAGCGTCCGAACTCTTTGATCGCCGTCTTCGCGCGTTTTCCCCGTTCCGATGTATTCGTGTCTCCGTCTTGTCGGCCGATAAGATCGACAGTCATTGACCCTTTGTTACTCTGTATTTTTCCTCTTTATTCTTCGGTCAATAACCCATACTTTGTCCTCGCTCAAAACTGAAGTACTCGACTGTTAACCCTCCTCATACCTTGTAATTAATCTTACTAGTTTATCAGGGAATCATTAACTTACAGTATCCCGTGACATAAGCCCCCTCTTAAGAGAGTTGACCGCGTGGACTCTTCCTCACTGTAGGTTTGATTCCTATGATCCTCCCACCTATTCCTCTTCCTCTGGAGTTGGATGTCTAGATAAGAAATCCGCTCCTACATTCTCCTTACCAGGGATGTATTCCACTGTGAAGTTGTACTGCTGCCGCAACAACGACCATCACATCCAGCGTGCGCTGAGCTTCTGCGAAGTTGCTATGAACATCACGTGTTGAGATATGACTGGATCCTCACATGGCTCACCTCCTCATCTAGTAGGCGACCTCATAGATACCCTACTATACTACTTATGACCGAAACTAGTGTTGGCACATCTCCCCTGTACGTCCTGTCGACCTACTTTCGACTTGCGTAAGCGAAAGCTCACAATACAGACGGATTGTCCCATCCTGACTGTAACAGTTTCCATATTCTCTTGGTCCCCCCCCCCCCCCCCGGCCTTGCCTCTGGGGATGTTCCACCTCGTCCGCGTTGGATCTAGTCCTCTTTCCCAAACCTCCTGGACTTTTGCTTCCAGGACCATCTTGGACGATATTGAATATGGTCAGCCAATCTTCGGTTGGAGTCCTGGGTATTTCTCGCCTTTCCCGACGTTACCCACCCCTTCTGAATTTGGTTACTAGTGAAGGTTTCCCTCTTGTCCTTTCCCTGACGTGTGATTTCCCTCCTCCCGTCGTTAGGTAAATCTGACCTATCACGTACTGTCTTATAGGTCCTCCTATGTTGTACTTGCGATCTTTGGTCTTCGTCTGGAACTGTAACCGTTTTCTTAATGGCTGCCATCACCATAAAGTTCGAAGCTTTACTCTCGGATCTCTTCTCATATTTCTTAATGAGATGCCTAGGGAGATTTTTCAGTTCTTCCCCGATCCGGATTTTGTAGATGTTTTTGGACACCACCTTTTCCACAGTATAAGGTCCTTTCCATCCTACTTGGAGTATATTGGTCTCTGCTGGACCCCACACTTCCACTTTGTTTTCCACTTTAAGAGCTATTTTACTCTTAGTCCACTTGTTGGGTGGTGCTTTCTGGCACTCTGAACAAGATTTCACCCACCGGCGTACATCACCGGTCATTCCTGGCCAGCAATAATGGCCTGAAATTTGCTGCAATGTCTCTCTGACACCCATATGTCGATTCTCGGCTATGATGTGTCCACTCTGGAGAATGTGAGGACGGTGGGTCTCTGGAACCACCCACTGCTCGTGCAGGTTTTCTCCTCTCCCGGCTCTCCTGTAAAGTAGCCTATTCCTCAGAAAGTACTGTCCCCGTTCCGGTGACTCAGCACTGCTTTGCAGCATCCTGTAGCAAGGACCCAACGTAGTATCCTTCCTCTGGGCAGTATGCAATTCTCATATCTCTGAGTTGTCGCATAGTGTCTCTGCCTCTTTTTCCTTCCCTTGAGATCCACTGGCTACAGCTCCCCTGTGGGCTGGCTGTTTGGGCATCCCCAAAAACACGTATTTCGTGCCAATGATCACTGGGGATAGGGAATCCGCTAATACAGCCTCAGGAATAATGACCGTGACGTACCTGGACTTAATCTCCACCTTGGCGATTGGCAGCGTCATGGTAACAGCACTCCTCATTGCCGGCTGTATCTCTATGATATCCCCTGTAAGTTGGTCTGGGCGTACCAGGCTGGCGTCAACCACAGCTTCCCCATCCAAACCTGAATCATAGAGACAAGCAACCTGCTGGCCATTGACTTCAATCAGTTCAACCACAGGTGGTCTCTCTTGGTCCGGAGTGTATTCCACCTCCTCGACCTTTTTCTTGCATCGGCCGCCCACAGTATTATGTGTTTTCGACCTGCAGTGTGTGCACCATTTTCCCTTCCAAACTTTCCGTGGGCTCTCTTTGGTCAGAGTTTCTTCGCCGACCTCAGTCTTGTCTGTGATCACATTCTTATGAATCACTTGGCATGCCGCGAAGTGATGACTTTTTGGTTTCGATCTGCAGTCCTGTGTGTTATGAGAGGGCGACTTGCAGATTGAACCCACTTCTCGTACCACGGTCGTTTGGCTGGAGAATTCGAGGTGTTCTGGTTTCCTTCCTTCACCTTCTCTGAACTCTCCATTGACGTCTTTATATAAGGTTCCACTTTTCCTCCTTCCGAGTTCTTAGGTTTCATTCGGTCTTGCTTCTCCTGACCTTTTGTGGGTTGTATATTGGTTTCATTAGCTTCCCCATGGACTTCTACGAATCTTTCCGCCAGCTTATTCACAACATCCAGCCGTTCCGCCCCTTGTTCTCCTAAATATGTCTTCAGTGGTTCTGACATTTGCTGTCGCATCTGGTCGACCACCATGAGCTCTTCCAAACTCTCATAGTCCCGCTTGAACTCCGCCAAATCTATCAATTTTTGGAGGTAGGATTTCAGCCTTAAACTGTAGGCGGCGAATAGCTCTCCCGGCTCTCGTCTGCACGATCTAAACTTCTTCCGATACGTTTGTGCTGTGATTTCATAATGCTTTATCAAAGCGGCTTTTAATTCCTCGTAATTATTTTCATGTCCTGGTTGTAGGCGTGTGTAAACCTCGAAACCCGACCCTCTTAAACCCTGGGATGATTTAAGAGACCATCGGCTTCTATCCAGCCCCATAGCGACTGACATTGCCTCAAAGCGATTAGCGTACTGGTCAAAGCGTTCTTTCGACTCTTCATAAACATCTAAGGGAAACTTCATGGCATGGTACCCATGTCCAATCATGTGGGTTGCACCATGTGAAGATGAACTTCCTTCTGCTGCATCTATTTCACCCTTAGTTTGTGTCTTGAGTTCTAGCTCTCGCATGCGGTATTCATGTTGTCTTATCTTGTCGGCCTCTTCCGCGTGAAATCTCTGGTTTTCCATCTCCATCTTTTTCAATTCCAACTCGGCCTTTCGATCTTCTCTTTCTGCTTGGCGATTTTCCCTCTCCCTCTCCTGGATGTAGTCGGTTAAGTACGAACCAGATAAACCAATTTCTTCTCCGTTTGCTCTCAGTTCGGCGGTAGTTATTTTTGGAGTGGCCATAGTTAAGGGAGGTAATCAGCATATTGAGTAAAGACACTTCAAGGCAGTAAGAAATACTCACTATAAACAGATAATCTATTAGACCCTATATCAATTTATCTATGTATATCTAAATATTTATTTATGACACCACACAGTACAATACAACCAATCTCTCAATCACTAGAGAAGATATAGGATAAAGACTTATCGTAGACGTGTCAATTGTGAACAGGTATGTACTGTGTCTGAACACCTATCCACATTCACCCTATCTGGAACGTGCTTCCACTAAAAGTCATCAATCTGTATACTCATATGTATATCCCAATATGTATGTACCAATATCCATGCACCCCTATGCAGTTACCCCTCTTCAAGTCTCCCGCTAGGCAAGTACCCTTATGCAGTCCATTTAATGTGGGTATTATATGTGTACCCCGCTATTCATATGCCCTGCTATGCATCTACCATTTAATGTACCTATATGCAGGTACCCCGCTAGGTATGCTACTCCGCTGCTCCACCATTTAATGTCGCTTGTCGTCCCTGGAGGAAAGTGGACTCGACAAGCACACCATTAATATCCTTCTACTATTGGAACTATTGAATGACTTTTGTCTACACTCCTCTCTTCTGTCTTCCATACTCTCTCTCTCTCTCTCTCTCTCTCTCTCTCTCTCTCTCTCTCTCTCGCAATCCTTCATAACATACCCTGACAACAGTCTGGAACGTGCTTCCACTAAAAGTCATCAATCTGTATACTCATATGTATATCCCAATATGTATGTAACAATATGCATGTACCCCTATGCAGTTACCCCTCTTCAAGTCTCCCGCTAGACAAGTAACCTTATGCAGTGCAGTTAATGTGGGTATTATATGTGTACCCCGCTATTCATATGCCCTGCTATGAATCTACCATTTAATGTACCTATATGCAGGTACCCCGCTAGGTATGCTACGCCGCTGCTCCACCATTTAATTTCGCTTGTCGTCCCTGGAGGAAAGTGGACTCGACAAGCACACCTTTAATATCCTTCTACTATTGGAACTATTGAATGACTTTTGTCTACACTCCTCCCTTCTGTCTTCCATACTCTCTCTCTCTCTCTCTCTCTCTCTCTCTCTCTCTCTCTCTCTCTCTCTCTCTCTCAATCCTTCATAACATACCCTGACAACAGTTTCCTCCAACAATTAATAACATGTTTATTGTTGAAAACTATGTCAGTTGTATGTATTGAATGTGTATATGTAGTTGGTAGTGTCTGCTATTGTGAATGCAAGATATGACTCAGGAATTCGTATGTGCATTTTACTCCTGTTGTTGTTGTCTTGGTAAGTTTACGTTCAGTAGTTTGCCATTGCCTTTTGAACGACAGACTCCCAAACCATTTCGTTAATACCAGCGCAAAGCGGTCTGATTTCAAATCACGTGCAACTGTATTTCGAATGCAGGTAAGCGATATTACGAACCGCGTCCATAACGCCTTCTCCACGGAGACTGGCCTCTACCAAGCTTAGGGATAGACATATCACTAGACAATCTAGAGAAAGGAAGAGACGGGCTGACCATACACTGGTTGCCATTCACGATTACTCCTGAAGGAGTTAAAAATCTGGTGCATAGTGTTACAGGGGAGGATAAGGATTGGGTCTTCAGGCTGAACAATGGGGTTGGCAAGTGGGGTACACTCTGCAATAAAAAAAAAGTGCCCCATTACGTACGGATCTACACACCTGGGATTACTAACAATAATCACAGAGTAATGATTACAATGACGGGGAGAATGGCCAACTGCCCTACGTGTGGTCAAGATAACCAATGGGCAAATAAATGTCCTAGCAGACGACCACTGATAACACCAACAGAAGCAATTGATGTACACAGTAAAGAAGATTTCCCGTCTTTCATGCGAGAAACTCCTCTACAGAAAAGAACAGAACTGATTCACACGTTTAATAGTCTAGTTTAGTTTAGTTTAGTCGATAGATCAACATCACGGCACGCGGGTGCAAACCATATGTGCTCCGTTCTCCTCCTAATTCAAATTTGAGTCTGCAGAAACTGAGCTAAGTGCACGAACTCCGTAGCACCGTCGAGGATCTTGAAAATACTTGGGTAGATGTTTACCTCGAAATTTTGCCCGGGCAGCGCCGTTAGGCTAATCTTTTTCGACTTCCAACTGCCAAGGGATTTTTACGTGCGCAACAATACACACGGGCGTCCGATCTCACTACCCAGAGACCAGGGGAAATTATATTACTAGAAGTCCACGTGAAAAAACATCCCGGTTTAATAGTCAAATAGACACACAGGAAGACAGGGACACACAAGAAAACAACACACAAGAAAACAATCTAAAAAATGAATACTATGACGGTTTTTAAATCGTCAGCAATCCAAAGAAGAGAAAACGCTCAGACAGAAGACTACTGCCGTCACTAGACAGTTTAGACACTGTCACACGCGATCTTTCACCAACTAGATCCATCCTGGAAAAGAAAGAAAGAACTAAAGACATTACAGAAGGTCACTATGACACAATTGCCAGGCAGTCTCTTTCCACTTTTCGTAAATTAAAGCAATTTTCCTACCAATTCTATGCTACCAATGCCAAACCTGGACAATGACAGAAAAAGAGAAAATAAAAATCACAACAGAAATGAGATTCCTGAGAAGAATACTCAACGTATTAAGAAGAGATAAGATCAGAAATGAAGAAACCAGGACTAAAGTGGAGATTATAGCAGCACTAGATTTTATTAGAAAGCAGCAAGTCAAATGGTTTGGCCATGCAAGTAGGTTACCAGTCAACAGCATACAACAACAAGCAATGATGTACAGACCAGATAGAAATAGAGGAAGAGGCCGACCACGTAAACGTTGGACGGAGGGAATAGCAGAGTCAATGGGAATATCGATATATGAAGCCCATAATCGGGCACTCTCACGATGTTTATACTTCACCTCGACATCGCAAGGTACAAGAGCAACATGATGAGATGAGATGAGAAAGCTTTAAGCAGAATAGTAAGCAATATTGGTCCTAACTACTATGTACCTGTGACCAATAGGGGTTCCCATACGCCAATTCAAGTTGACCCACTGTAAAACCTCGTTAGCATAGATCTTTCTGGAAGGTTAAGACAGATGGCAATTAGTGGAGAAAATCGAGATTCCCTAACTTCTCACTAATTACGGGCTGAACCTTATTATTAACCAACAATTAGGTACAGAAAATGCAAGGGAACTAAATAAATTTACAGATTCAGGGAAATCCCGGACGAGTCGAGATTGTCTTAACTCCGCATCCCCGTTGCCATTGTTGTGGACCGGTTGGCGGTGTGAGTGTGTGTGTGTGTGTGTGCGCGCGCGTGCATCCGTGCGTGTGTGTGTGTGTGTGTGTGTGTGTGTGTGTGTCAGGTTCTGCTTCAAATAGGCCGGTTTGGAACCAAATCTGAAAGTTAGGTGATATGAGCTATTCATCCGAAGAGCTCCAGTCTTCTTTCAATAAAGGCATTCGGTGCTAAACGAAAGATCACACACCAATGTTCTAACAGCTGGTCTGAAGTAAGCAAGCACAGATGACGTCACGACCGGCTGTGTGTTAGCATGCCTGTGACCCATTATAATAACACTACACCGTAGCTGAACCTGAGACCATCAAAGGGCATAACCATTAAGGAATGAGCTGACAATGGGATTGATAGGAAAGGAATATAGGAAACGAGCTTCATAATCCCATAAGCTTCAAAATAAAACCAAACTCGGCATAATTCGCTGACTTGCTACATTCAATATCAGGTGCCAGATGGGGTGACGCACTGAAGCAATGAAGCACACTCCCAAATAGTTCTATTATACCAGACAGACTTTTATATAGAAAGATAGGGAACTCTATTTCTATATACTGAAGACCCACACTAGAACAATCATATCACTTCCTAGCTAATAATGGAAACATCTAGGATAACTATCTATATACTGAAGACCCACACTAGAGCAATCATATAACTTCCTAGCTAATAATGGAAACATCTAGGATAACTATCTATATACTGAAGACCCACACTAGAGCAATCATATCACTTCCTAGCTAATAATGGAAACATCTAGGATAACTATCTATATACTGAAGACCCACACTAGAGCAATCATATAACTTCCTAGCTAATAATGGAAACATCTAGGATAACTATCTATATACTGAAGACCCACACTAGAGCAATCATATCACTTCCTAGCTAATAATGGAAACATCTAGGATAACTATCTATATACTGAAGACCCACACTAGAGCAATCATATAACTTCCTAGCTAATAATGGAAACATCTAGGATAACTATCTATATACTGAAGACCCACACTAGAGCAATCATATCACTTCCTAGCTAATAATGGAAACATCTAGGATAACTATCTATATACTGAAGACCCACACTAGAGCAATCATATCACTTCCTAGCTAATAATGGAAACATCTAGGATAACTATCTATATACTGAAGACCCACACTAGAGCAATCATATAACTTCCTAGCTAATAATGGAAACATCTAGGATAACTATCTATATACTGAAGACCCACACTAGAGCAATCATATAACTTCCTAGCTAATAATGGAAACATCTAGGATAACTATCTATATACTGAAGACCCACACTAGAGCAATCATATAACTTCCTAGCTAATAATGGAAACATCTAGGATAACTATCTATATACTGAAGACCCACACTAGAGCAATCATATAACTTACTAGCTAATAATGGAAACATCTAGGATAACTATCTATATACTGAAGACCCACACTAGAGCAATCATATAACTTCCTAGCTAATAATGGAAACATCTAGGATAACTATCTATATACTGAAGACCCACACTAGAGCAATCATATAACTTACTAGCTAATAATGGAAACATCTAGGATAACTATCTATATTCTTTAAAACTTGCAGTAATGCTTTACCAACCCACTATAGAGCCAGATTGAAAAGGAGCGGTAATAGTTCATCACCCTGTTTCAAGCCAGATGTTATTTGGAAAGGGTCTGATCTCCTGCCTTTATATGTTACCATATTATAAGTATCTTCCATGCTTAGTCCTGTTGATTAACTTCCTTGGTATTCCAAATTCCTGCACAATATTCCATAGACTATTCCTATGGACACTATCATAAGCCTTTTTAAAATCCACAAAAATGTTATGGAGATCACTTTTATATTCCCAATTTTTCTCGGCTATTTGTCGTAAGATGAATATCTGATCTATTGTTGATCTGTTGTCTAAAACCCGCCTGGTAGTCACCTAATATGTCTTCTGAATATGGTTTTAGTCTATTTAGTAATACCGCGGATAGTATCTTATAGCTTGTGGACAGTAGTGATATTTCTCTATAATTTTCACACTGGAACTTGTCTCCTTTCTTAAAGATAGGTATCAATAATGACTCTTTCCAGTCATGGGGTAATTCTTCTGTCCTCTAGACTTTTATTATTAGTTCGTATAGCTTTAGATGTAATGCATGACCACCTGCCTTTATAAATTCAGCAGCAATTCCAACAGCCCCAGTTGCCTTATTGTTTTTAAGTCTTGTGATTACATATAGGATTTCTTCAAATGCAGGTTCTTCAATTTGTGGTTTCACACGTTAGAACCTCTTCCTGTGGGAAAGTGGTACTTGGAGCTTCACAATTTAGTAATTAAACAAAATATTCTTTCCATGTGTTGCACATTTCCTCAATGGTATTTATTATATTCCCATCTTTGTCTTTTAAACCATATGTGTTGTGTTGGTGCCATCGTTTCATTGACTTCAGTTCTTTAAAAACTTTCTTGATTCGTTTTTCTGGTGATTAGTTTCCATATCTTTGATTATATTACTCATATATTCTCGCTTCTGCTGTCGAACTAATTTTGTAGCCTCTTTACATTCATTTCTATATTTCTCTTCCTTTTGGACGTTGTTGATGTCAATTACTCACACAGGGTATTAATTTAAGGGTGTTTGTGGCCTTTTAAAAGCCAGTCAAAATTAAGACGTTGCCGATAGTGAATTTTTGCGATGCCATTAAAAGGATATTAAATGTAATATCAAGGAGAAATAGAAAGATGGCTTCTAACATTTTCCCACGTGGAAAATAAACCCATTATTTTTTCATAATCTTAGAAGATGACTTAAAATTGTCATCCAAACTTTTATGCTGCATTCACCCGTTGTTAATTTCTATAAAATCTTTACAAAAGATAAGATAAATATTACAATTATTTAAACCGAATAGCACATTTATGTTACTTTGAGTAATGTCCCTTGAAATATTTTTTTTCGCTCGCTCGATGTTGAGCCCAAGCGTAGTCCATTCACAATACTTCTAGTTGTGGTGGACTAAGATTTGCCCGTTGACTAGCTTTCCCTATTACCAGTGTCCCTCGCCATGAAGCAAACCGACTCCGACTTTAGAGGTACTTCTCGTCAAGGACGTGAAATCAACATATTAGTCCAACTGTCCGGTGTAAGAGTTGAAGCCCTTACCTCGGCATCAGCACACCGGATGTTTAATAACACGCGCTCTTATCCATTCGGTCAAGCTGACCTCGTGTCTCTTGAAATAAGTGTTATGTTGTTATATCCATTTCGACCATTACAATTGGATGTGTTTCCTTTAAAGTCGTTTTATTTCGTATAAAACAGTCTGTATTTTCAAAGTACGTTGTGTTTTTGACATTTACGAATACAACATATACATTCATATACACATATGATAATATTATTGTGACAAGATCGCCTTGGGTAGTGAGAGTGAACCACACCCGAGGTGTCTCTAGCACTCCCGTGTATTCTAGCCCCAGGGGTTGGACAGGCAGATACACATTTTTACTCTGTGGCTGATCTCATATTAGTTACTGTCACCGTCCTGGATACCTAGGGGAATGAAACCCGGGCTCATACAGGCAACAAACTCCGTTCAGATACAATCGAACATCATTTATTTATATTATGTTACATTAAGCTGGCGAAGAAAGGTTTTCGCAGCCAGCAACCCTCGAATTGCATATCACAGGAGTTTACAATAAACCAATAATACATGATCAATACAACAACTCTATCAGCTATCTAACGTATGCATAAGACCCCTAAATACACTTGGGGTTTAAGCTATCAAGTCCCCCTTAAGGTAAACCCTGTTGCTTCTTCGATGTCCAGTCCGTGTCTGCCCTTCAACGTGTCTCGATCGGACACGGGCTGTAACTCTCCTTGAGCTTCTCGTGGAACAGGTCCTGGCACGCGGTCAGCGTGTCCACGGAGCTGTAGGCGAACTGACCTATGCTTCTCGAAGGCTCTGGATTGTTCGAGCATTCGAATGTGTCTCCCTTGTATTGGGGTTATGCCCCTTCTCTAATTCCCTTCTATCTTTATGTTTCTACCGACTCCATGTGAGACTCTGACAGGGGTCCCCCTCCCCCCGCTTCTATGGGTTAGTATATGGTAATTAGTTTGCACTAATTCTGTCATAGGATCACATGAAGTTGGTATTTGGTAGTTTCGTGATGGGAACCTGGCCATATATATATTTGCACTATTAACTCATGCATTTCCCCTTACGACAATCCAGGGTGATTGCTGGAGAGTCCCTATCTCTTCCATATCCTTAAACATGCTTATCCGACCGAAGTTCCCTGACGCTTTTAGTTGTATTTGCAACCGCGCCCTTCTCAAGTATCCATTTGATACCCAGATATTAAACTCTGTGTTAGAGAGGTTTAACAAGACAAATTGTCTTGGCTTATTTAAGAACACTTGCAATTCTTGTCCTGAATGTGTATTTTGATACACTTTTACTTCCGTATGTTTTATAGTGCTTAATATATATATATGCACTATTGTTTTCTCCCAAGTAACTACTTATGTTCCTGTTTGCCTGTTAGTGTGTTTACTGCTTTGTTACTTGCTCTAATAAAATGTGTGTGATTTATTTGTTAGTGTTTAGTTTTATGAGTATGTTCTATCTAATGTCTGACGTGTGTGCTACCTGTGGGTATGTGGTGTGTAGTACATCTCTAAGTGTCACGAGCTGGAATATCCCTTGTCATGAATCTGTGTAACGCATGTACAGGGTATTCAAACAGTGATTCTTAGAGTGAACCTATTTTATCTAACACTAAACATGTATACACAATTTTAGACAAGTGTTACATTTTACACTCAAAACGCAGACAAATTAAAATAAATACTTTTTGCGTACAATTTGTCCGCTCAGTATATCGCTCTCTCATTTAATTCATTCACTCTCTGATTCGCACACCTTTCATTCAATATAATAATTTGTTAAAATATACAAATTAAGGTGAGGTAAATGTTTGTCGCCCTTAGAAAAAAAAAACTGGCGATATGCTATATTCAAAGCATCAAGTACTATTTGTTTTGGTGATAAGAAAATGGTTTATAAATTAAATTGCAACAATTGTATTGGGAGAAAGTTTTAACTATGAATGAGAATGTTTGTGACATATTATAATAGAAAATGTATAATTTACATGTTCACATATTTAATGTATATAATAAAGCACAAATGTAATACATATTTAACTAATAACATTAAATTAATTAACTCCAACGACGATCCGTGTGTTGTCGTTCTTTCGTCCGTGTGTTGTTCCAATACTGTTACAGTTCGTAGGTAACATTTTGGTGTCACATTGTTGTGTTGTCTCTCATATGTCGGAATCGGTTAAGTATATCGCTGTTTGTATGTGCGATGTTCTGTTACGTTAGTTTGCGAGTCAATTGAAATCACGCGTATGCACAGTTATTAATATTCGCATGGTAACTTTCAGTTCTGTGATTGATGAAATAATTTCACAAATGTTAATCTCCACAGTTCGGAATGTTTTTGATGTACTGCTAATTGCCACTGTGGCTCAATATAGTTAGCGGTTCTCACAGTTTCCTGTCTGTGATAGATATAAGTAGAGTATTAAATCAGCTGTTGACACTTATACGTTAAAGTTCTACAGTAAGTGTAGAGGTACACTGTTCTATGCAACAGACTAAAATCTCACAGCTTATTATATGGCGACTAATTAATGTGCATAGTGTTAGTCTGCTGGTGCATTAGTTTGCCGTGATAATATGTCAGCAATAATATTATCCGTACCCTTGATGTGGCGGATTTCAAAGTCGAAATCCTGAAGTAGAAGACACCATCTTGCTAATCGATGATTCTTTGGAACGCCTTGTTTAAGTACCAGCAGTGGCGAATTATCGGTCAAAACAACAAAATGGGAACCTAAGAGGAACTTAGATAAACGACGCATACAAAAAAGTAGACTTAATGCCTCCAACTCAACTGTGGAATACCTGGATTTCTGCCTTTTTAAGCTTGCGGCTGACATAGAGTATTGGATGTCTCACGCCTTGATATTCCTGCATCAGGCATCCTCCAATTGCGATAGCACTCGAATCTGTGGTTAGAATAAAAGGTATATCTATGTTTGGTAATCTTAATACGGGTGGGTTAGAAAAAATTGATTTCAATTTGCACATTACATCCTCTAAACGGATACTCTTACAATTGCACATATTACATAATTGTATAGGTATCGATGTAAAAATAAGTCTAAATAATGTAAGAGTGAAAATAAATTTACTATAGGCATATATCAAAGTTATATGAAAAATTTTGCACCAACAGGAGTTAATGAACTGTAGCATGGTTTTTGCTCTTTCAATTTGGCGCAATGTTGATTGATATATGAATGAGATGGTAAATATGATGAACAATTTGTTTGTTATTCGGATCGTGGTGAAAGATTCATTTTGAAAGGTAGGTAATGTTATTTGAAGTTGCGTTAACAGCAAAAGTAGCAAGAGTGTCAGTGATTTGTCTTTGTTCATTCTACTGCTTGGTGAATGTGATTGTTCATTTTTGTTGGTTGAGGTGTGTGTTTCAAGGAAATTGTATTTATCTGGTAAATAGGTGGATGGTGAATTAGAAATGGTAGTCTTTGTACTGATGGATTTAGATCCGCATCGTTTGCTGGTTTTGTTCATGCAATAAAGTAGTTTGTTTGTATGCAATCGTTTCTGACTTTGCTTTTGTGTGAAGTTAATTGTTTGTATTTGTTTATTTGCATACTGAATGTTTGCATGAATGTTGCTTGATGGTGTTATTTCTGTATCTGCATAACTTACTGCAGCTTTATGTGTTGTTTCTGTTTTAGATTTATGTGTGCTTGATCGATGATAAATTTGCGAGGAACACAGATGATGACACTCATTTGCTAATAATGTTTCTTTGTCAATAGTAGTGTCCCTTGGATATCTTTGTATTCCTTGGTTATGTTTCTTGGAATTCATGCCGTAATTGTTTCTAGTTCTCAGAGAACCAAATTCTTTCGACTCATAAAGTTGGAAATTATGAGTTCTCTCAGTTGTTGGTTTGGTAACTGAGGTTTTGTCTTCCTGAGAAACTGTCTGTAATGTGAAGTTGTCTTCATTGTCTTGTGTAGTAGTGTTGTTAAGAAGTACTGTTGTTGCTGTGCTTCTGTTATTGTTGTTCCTGGTATAATATGGTTTCGGTTGGGAGTGATTTAAAGAAGTCGAGTCGGTTTGTAATGACTCGTCAAGATATTTGTCATGATTAAGAAGAGTGGTTGCTATTGTGTCGTTGACTTCGTCGTTTCCGTTAAGAGAATGTGTCGTTAAAGTGGAATTGTCATCGTTGTTTTTGTCAATGTTGTTTCTGTTAGTCCGGTTAGTGTTCCCTGTTGTCTCTGTTGGGTTGTTCATGTGGGTTATGTGAGTCATTTATTTTGTCACTATATTAGCGTATTCTGTCTCTTGTTGCACATTTACAGGTTCACAATTTCGTGTTTCGGTTGCGTCCTCAGTTCGAGGTTTTATGCTGATGGTGTCATTGCAAGATTCAACCGCCCCTGTGTTATGCACCTCTGTGAATTCGTTTTGAATTCCGTCATCAGTGGTCTCCCTTGTGCTTTTGGCAGTTTGAGACATGCAAATGTGTTCTTGAGTTCTGGACTCACAGTTTGCTTTCTGGATGCAGTTTTTCTGTTCCCATTCTCTGATTTCATCTTCAGAACAGGATTCTATATTAGGAAGATTTCCAAGAATAATTTCAGCGCAAGGATCTTCTAATACTGCGCATAGCACTTGTCCTGACAGAAAAGGTGTCTGAATTTCGGCCAGTGCTAGGGGGTATCTTTCAATGGTGCCTGCGAATGTGCGGCATGTTACGTATTTGTGTGTGTAGTCTTTGTCATTAACTAATGTTCTTTTAATTCCACAAAGAGTCGCCCCGCTATCTCGTATTAGTGTACATTGTTTGTTATTAACAACACCTGTCGCAAACTTTAACTTGCCTGTTGATGTTAAGGCTGTGTTGGCCATTTCGTTAGACACTGGGATTGTGTGGCCGCATAACAAAGTGGTATCAAGCTGAAATTTTCTGCAGGTGTTACATGTGTTATCAGTGATGGTGTTAATGATCTCTACTGCATTACCTAACTCATTCGCACTTTCATTCTGGATGTCGCATTCGTTCTGTTGTTCAGTTTCTTCATCCGACGATGTATCTATTAATGCGGCATTGGCCTGCTTCATCATCTTTCTCCCATCACAACGTGCTGAAAAATGCCCATAACTCGCGCAAAAATAACATTTAACTGCTCTCTGATATGCGTCCCTTTTGTTTTTTTTTGTTTTTCTACTATCATTTGGAGATGATGTGGATAATTCGGTGATTTGTCACACATCGCGTACTGTTCGTGTGTCAGATGACAATACTGACACAGGACTGGTTTTGTGAACTTAGAGCGTTGTTTGAACCTATTTTCATTAGGTTTTGAATATTTGGTGTTTGTAACCGCTGCTGTTTCATTTTGGCTCATATTTAACTGAAAAATATCGCGGTTAGCTGTAAAATATGCGCTCCCCTTATTTTCTATTTCTTGGATAGTTTTACAATCCATTTGCCTTAAAAATTTAGAAAAAGGGGTTGGTATTGTGCTAATGATTTTATCGATTATAATTAGCTCCTTTAGTTTATCATGGCTGTTATTTGTTTTTGCTGAGGTTATCCATTTTGTACAAATATCTTGGACTGTAGACACGTAGTCTATGAAAGTTTGGTTAGGTGATGGGGCTAATTTTGAGAACTGTAGTTGATAGCCTGCTGTGTCTAGTGAAAAATGTTGGAGTATTCTTTGTTTCAAATAATCGTAATCTTTCCTCATGTCTTGTGGAACTGTCTCTATCACTTTTAAGGGCTCTAATGCTAAATTTCTCATCAGAATAAATGCCCAGTCGACTTTTGCGACGTTATGGTAAGTCATCAAACACTCGAAGTTCTCTAAGTATGCGCTTATTTCTCCTGAACAAAAGGGCTTGACTAAGCCTTAATATTTGTTGCATTTTTGCTCCTCTTCCTTACTTCTACTTTTGTTTACTGAAATTTCTAAGTTGGAGTCAATTTTCATTTGTTTCAGTTTTAATCTGTGTTTCTGCGTTTAATTGGGCTTGCTTGGTCGCAGCTTCGAGCTCCATTTGCATCTTCTTCTCTGAGCCTGCAGTTGCATTTCTTTTCTTCAGCTTCCATTTGTATCTTTCTCTCTTCTCTTTCCGCTTGCATCTTTTTATCTTCTCTTTCCGTTACTCTGTCTTCTCGTGCAATATTTTCTGAATGCGTCTTTTGTGCCCATTCTGAAAGTTTCTCGGCAGTATACCCTAACCTAATTCCTAATTCAATGCACTGTTCTAATGTTGACATCTTGTATTATAGTTAGTGTTCACTTTATTGAAATTAAATCCCTTTGATATTAGTCTGGGTGTACAAAACTTGGTTATCCCCCTTAATGTTTACATTCAAATTTGCACGAGCAGGTTTGCTTGGTTATGAGATTAGCATATATATAAAAACCAATACAATGAAAAATGTTACATCAATGAAAAATGCATGAGTATCGCTTAGGGATATAATGAGCATGAAATGGGACTCATCTTATTTTTCCTGGTGTCTTGACTGTAGTCTTGTTTGGTTCTGCTAATTTCTCGCCACTGCTGGAGGAGAGGTTACATACATCGATATTTCGCGGAACAATCTGATGTTGGAATCAAAAAAAATTAGTAACGGTCACTGTAATTGTCCAGTCATGTCAATGTCAAATTTCATGAACATCATAATCATTTCAATTACTTTTGTATAGGGACTACAATAGCTCATTCACAGATAATACGATGATAGCTGCAAAGTTATAGACTTTGTCATGTACGAAAGTTGATATATTTTACTTGGCAAAACCAAGAGCTGTCTGGAAAGTAAAGCTTGTGCTTGCCAAAACCGGCTAGCCCCCAAATAGCCTGTCACCGTCCTGGATACCTAGGGGAATGAAACCCGGGCTCATACAGGCAACAAACTCCGTTCAGATACAATCGAACATCATTTATTTATATTATGTTACATTAAGCTGGCGAAGAAAGGTTTTCGCAGCCAGCAACCCTCGAATTGCATATCACAGGAGTTTACAATAAACCAATAATACATGATCAATACAACAACTCTATCAGCTATCTAACGTATGCATAAGACCCCTAAATACACTTGGGGTTTAAGCTATCAAGTCCCCCTTAAGGTAAACCCTGTTGCTTCTTCGATGTCCAGTCCGTGTCTGCCCTTCAACGTGTCTCGATCGACTGTAACTCTCCTTGAGCTTCTCGTGGAACAGGTCCTGGCACGCGGTCAGCGTGTCCACGGAGCTGTAGGCGAACTGACCTATGCTTCTCGAAGGCTCTGGATTGTTCGAGCATTCGAATGTGTCTCCCTTGTACTGGGGTTATGCCCCTTATCTAATTCCCTTCTATCTTTATGTTTCTACCGACTCCATGTGAGACTCTGACAGTTACATATGTCTACAAGCCCCTCCAGATTCAGGACCCCCCCCCCCCCTAACTACCTACTCCTGTGGAACAATGAACACGTAGGCATCGTCCGAGACCACACTCAATCAGTATACAAAGAGCAAGTCAACATTCATAAAGTTTATTCTACCCTTGAGAATATAGAACTGAAATGAACATCCTGATAGAATAATCTATTTACACCAATAGAGGATAGAGTAAAGACAGAATCAGAGATATGGTTGTCATCATCAGGTTGAGAAGTAGATTGGATGCAGATGTCCCGTCCAGTCGGTCCGCCACTAACCCGGCTTCCTTCCAGTGAGATGACTAGAACCTTGGAGACCACTCCGTCCCCAGAGCGTGGATCCACAACAATAGAGTCACCGCTGGACCTCACTCAACTGGACCAACTGCATCTTTATCACTAATACTAAGTCACTGTTAATATACAGTTCTCTATCAACCCTGGCTGGGAGACAATCCTCTTAGATTTGACTCCAAGTATTCGTGACTTCAATGAAGATAATTAGAGACTGACCAATCTAATGGTCCCTCAGTAGTACATTACCTGTGGTTGGATAATAAGTATATTGACCAATTCAATGGTCCCGCACTCATAACACAGTAACACTGGTTGTAGAATAAGTCAATGACCAATCTAATGGTCCCGTACTCATAACACAGTAACACTAGATGTAGAATCAGATAAGGCAACTGATATGCCACTGAATCCTACACGAACACAGTTCAAAGTCTTCATACTCTTTCAGTACACTATTAGAATCAGACATCTACTTCCAAGGGAGACAATTCAGGTTGGACGATAATCTATTGTCCCTTCCACCTGGTAACACTCGCCACAAGTTACTATTCGTAAGCTGGTTGTAGGTCTCCTCAAGACTGGCCACTAAAGCTGTCATAGGAACCATTCAAGCGTCTAAATATATTCTTTCCGCGTTTAGGCGTAACCACCGTAATAGTATACGGTCAGGTGTTTCCTTTCTTTGAGCATGATTGCTCAAGTTGCTGAAATGTTCCTGGCTGAAATAGAGTATCTTCTAATGCAGAAAAACAACACAATCCATCATGTCCCACACGTGCACCTTCAGGGCACCTGAATCACTGGATGCAAACCTTCACGAATGATGAATCACACTGGACACATGGTGTGGTTGAGTCTGGCGTAATAAGTAAAGAATTGGACCCTTCGCTGTGTTACATGACGTGGTTTCCGGCCAATGACAAGTATAGTTGACTGGTTCCTCAACAGGCAAACTCCTGAAAAAGAAGAGCGACCGGTGAGAGTATACTGGCCCAAACATTAGTCCACATGCATCCTACCAATGACTACTGAACCCTCAGTCATGCTACTTAGTTATGCATATAACTAAAGCATTATCTCTATATGGAGAGTAGTAAAGCATGGGTTCATTAATGTCAGCTGGCCTCAAAGAACAGCCCGTCAAACAGAGCAAGAAATCAGAATGACGAGTCTGATCGTGGGTCTCACCTATCCTTAATCATCTACCATTTGTCGCTAACGTCACTAGTGTTAGTAGGTTGTTATCATAGTTCTAAACTTAACCAAATTAAACCTTAAGGTAAAGAGTCCCTGGACTCGTTCCTTACATTATCAATGTTCATTAGTAAACATAATACTGATCAATATACCATCCCTCGGGATATAGGAATAGTACATCATCACATCCAATATGTACACAGTCCTGTTTGCTGGTGGGACATGTTCCCCACATGTTCCAAGGGTGATGTTCCGGTTCAGCCCTCCCAAGTGGTTTAGCCTTGGCCTGGACCGAACGTCATATTTGGCCTGG
>JACEFZ010026548.1:0-25262 GCA_014155875.1 Cepaea nemoralis
GGGGACGAAAAGTTGGACGGGAGGGGCAGGACTCTGTCATATGCTGACGACATTCTCGTATATCGATAGGGTCGAGATAGACAGGCGGTTGCCAATGATATGCAGGGCGAACTAGATCGAATTTCCCCATGGTGTGCTGATGCCGGTGCCCTTGTCAACCCTGCAAAGGCATCGGTTACATGGTTCTCCCTAAACAACCATATTGTGAACTTAGACCTGCCGGCAGTAAGAATGGATAGGAGCCTTTTGAGTAGAACCCAGTCAGTGACATATCTTGGCGTGAGGCTTGATCGCAGCCTGTCTTTCAGAGATCATGTCGATTGTGTCATAACGAAAGCTCGAAAAGGTTTGTCAGCATGAGAGTCATGGCGATTGCCAATATCGAGCAAAGACTGCTAATACTTCTGTTCCAAGGACTGGTGCTTTCACCCATCGAGAATGCCCTGGCCATTCTCACTGTAAGCCCTACACAGATTGGAAGACTTCAAAAGGTACAAAACGAAGCCACGCGCATCATTTTGGGTTGCACGAGAGACACCAGCTGTGTAGCAATGAGATACCTCCTTGACTTCCCGACAATGAACCATAGGATCAAGATCTGGAGAGCTCGTGCATACTTAAAAATAAGTGCAGATGAGCAGCACCCGCTGCTTGACGCTATATTCAGAGAAAAAGTCGACAGGATAAAGAGGGGCAAATCATGGATGGGTCGGGCGGAAGATGTTGTCAGACAGGTCTGCAGTCTTACCAGTATCAACCCCGGCAAGGAATGGGTGCCGGTGCCTCCAGCTTTTAGGTGCACATTCTCCTGCATTATCACACTCGACACACGTGCAGAGAGCAGAACCCTGCCGCTGTTAATGCAGAGGTCAACGCGCTCATCTATGAACACTCAGATAGCCCCGAAGTGCTCATCTATACAGATGTGTCTGTTGTAAAGCAGCAGAGAAGTGCGTGGGCATTTACAGCCCGTTCGACGGGCCGAACCGTTCAAGAATCCAATGGTGCCCACTCTATGACCACGAACAGCATGACGATGGAGGTGATGGCAGTTACACAGGCTTTCATATGGCTGGAATCACAGCATTATACCAACGTGTGTGTACTAAGTGATTCAATGGGCATGATTCGGAAGGTCGAAGCTGGATCTGTGCGTAGACAGTGGACTGAGTCTCTGCGGAAGTCTGTTGTCCGTAAAGTCACCTTCATCTTCGTCCCGGGACATGCGGGAGTCGACGGAAATGAACGAGCTGATTAGCTGGCTGGCTCTGCACCCCCTGTAGATGGCCAGCGCATGGATCGTGCCGATGTTATTAACCTCCTTAAAGATATGTCGAGAACAGAGGACTTTAACGGCAGTGAATCCACATCGCTGTCCAAGATGAAAGACTTGGGAGCAAGAAATGACACGGCCAGACACGAGAGGTACATCGGGAAAACGAGGTGTCTCGACAACCAACACAGAACTGACACTATTAGCCACCGAACGCTGATGCATATGCTGGGGGGGGGGGGGGGGAATTTGAGCACCTATGGACTTGTCCGGAGTTCAATGAAGATACCCCAACTGATAACTGATAACTGATGATGATAACACTGATCACAAGCTAGGTGGCTATATTTATCTCATTTGTAACCTTTGAGCATGTCCGTCCGTTCAGTGTCTGTTAAACTAGTAATGCAATAGTAATTAACACCAGCTAAGTTCAATCTCAAGGACTTTGACTAACACAAATAAACATAAGGTATGGTCATTACAAAGGAAAATTGTATACCCACACGAAACATCAAAGTGAATGGAGCCAATCTGAAGTAAGTCAATGTATTTAAGAATTTGGGGCTTTACTAACAGCAGCTTGAAGATGTATATAGGAAATTAAACACAGGCAACATTTCACAAGATAAAGAATGTTCTCTGTAATTTATCATTGTCAATGAAGTTGAGAAAAACAGATCTTCATAGCTATATTAAGACAATTCTGATGTAAGAAAGGGAGCCATGGGCAATTAGCAGACAAGTTAGGATTTACGTGGGAGCTGTGGATATGTGGTTTTATAGAAGAATTATGGAAATACAATGCAAGGATACACAGAGCTACGAAGATATATTGAAAGAAGATACCTCACAAAGAGAACTGGTTACTCCCATCCCAAAAAAAAAAAAAAAAAAAATAGCCCGCATACTGTGGGCATGTTCAAATTTGTATTAAATGTGAACTGTTTATTGGTCGCAACATTTCACAAGATGAACAGCATATCTTCTTCGTCTTCTTCTTTCACTCACCCAATATATGTTTCGTTTTGTGTTTGACGTAACTGTGTTTGGACAATGTAATTCACTTTCTCTATTTGTTTCAGCCTGTGGCATAACTGGATAAAATAGCGAGCATGACAGTCAAATCAACGCTAGCCCTTGGTCTACAGACATGTGTTGGAAACCTGTGGAAGGGAGATGATTTCAGTGATTTTACTATTGTGGTTGAGGATACATCCTTCTCGTGTCACCGCTTTATTCTAAGTGCTTGCTCTGGTTTCTTCCAAGGTCTGTTTCGGTCACAAATGAAAGAGTCCCATGAAGGTCTAGCTAAACTGGATAGAATGTCAAAGGAGACATTTGAAATAATCATTAACTCTATTTACAAAGGTACGGACGGACTCACTGAGGCTACTGTGTTGGATGTGTGGTCTGCTACACATCTACTACAGATTGATTACTTGATTGAGGAGTGTAAACAGTTTGTGATACACAAGTCTATCTGTTGACAACTTGTTTCCGTTTCCTAAACACGCCAATGATGTATTCAGCACAAGAAGTTATTGATAGTTGTCTGGTTTTATCAGTAAAAACTTTGAGCAAGTTAGAATGCTGGAAAGTTTTCTCCAGCTTCCACTTGATTATTTTTACAAAGTTATTGAAAGTGATATCCTGGCAACAAGCTCTGAAGATTCTGTGGTGGATGCCATCTTGACATTGGATGGAATATCAACCACATCCAGAACACTGTTCATTGCTTAATACAAGTAATAATGACATTTTGATTATCCAGTTAGTGTTATAAATGTCTTTGGGTATTGCCTGTCTACTATTATTTTAGTTCTATTCAGATAGCCACGGGCTGGTAAGAGGGAAAGCATTTATGGCTCAGGCTGAGGACACAATCAGAGAAGTGTGTATGCTTGAGAAAACTCGGAAAGGAGAGAAGTCGGACAGAATGCCAGAGAAAAAGCCATGCCTGTGCAGGGTCATAATAACATTGACCGCTGGTGCAGGGAAGAAGAATGAGCGTTCGTAGAAGGCGAAGTTTAAGTAAATGCTGTATATAAGCTGAGAACATTATTTGAACGTTCTATAGAAGTAAACAAAGACCTACAGCTGTGCTTTATAGACCACACAAAGGCTTTAGATAAAGTCAGACATGTCAACATAATGAACATGCTTGCAGATCTACAGTTTGATGGGAAAGACCTTCACCATCATCATCCAGTACCTTGCCGTCTGGAGTGGGCAATCGTGCCTCTCCACAAATTACGATCTCCGACGTTATGGATCAATTCAAACTAGTCCGTGCCATGACACAAGACTGCCAATGCAATAAACTTCTCACGCTGTCTTCCTCTAACTATCTTTCCGAAAATCTTTCAGGTTGTCACAACATGTTCCCGTTGTTGTCTTCTTATAACGTGACCAAAAAACGATGACTGCTTCTTTTTGATGTTTGTGTTAAGTTGTCTTTGCGACTCAGCTTCCCTTAAAACGTCCTGTTTGCTATTTTTGGCTGTCCAATTAATTTTCAGCTTCTTCTTTAAAATTACATCTCCAGGGATTTTGTGTGTGTTTTATTTATGGTTTTGTTTTTGGCCTGTTTACTAATTGTCCATGACTCGCAGCCGTATGTTAAAACTTGTTCTATGTAACATGCAAGAACTCTTTTTCTGACTTTCAACGTTAGCGACGTATTGCACACAACATTTTTCATTTGATAGAATACATTTTTTGCTTGTCCTATTCTGCTCTTTATCTTCGTGATGCATCTTCCATCTGGTGTTATCCATGTGCCTATATATCTGAATTTCTGCACTTGTCCAAAAATAAAGTCCTGTACTTTAATTGCACATTTAGACACAATCTGTTTCTTTGATATCATCATGACTTCTGTCTTTCTGTTATTTAAACTAAGGTCAATTCATTCACTCTCCACAATCACTGTATCTATCATTTCCTGTAGATCGTTCTGACTTGTGGCTATAAAGACTGTGTCGTCAGCATAACGTAAGTTATTTATATTATGTCCACCAACCAGAATTCTTGGCAAATTTTCGGTAGATCTCATTATATATTTACTGTACAATGAGAACAAATCAGGTGACAATATACAACCTTGTCTAACGCCTTTCTTTATACACTGAACTGTTCCTACAAGTCTGATTATTATGACGGCTGTTTACTGCAATATATGTTCTTTATTATTTGCAGATCTTTGCCTTCAATGTCCAGTTGCTCTAGTAATCGTATTATTTCTTCATGCTTCACATTGTCAAATGCTTTTGTGTACTCTATGAAGCATAAATACATATAGCTTTTTACTTGTATATCTCTTTCTAATACTGTCCTGAGTATATATATATATATATATCTATATCTATAAAACAGAGTGTATGTTTGTGGGTTTGTGGGTCTTGGATGCGTTCGATAACGGTACATCCGATTGAGATGAAATTTTCTACACGTCTTCCTTTCATTCCTGTGCAACCGACTATAATAATTTCTTAATGTAAAATCTTCTACTTATTTAATAACATTTACTTTTCCATTTTCATTATATAATGTCTATATAGCAGGGGGACTTCACTCTAGAAAAGTTATTTCAAGGGGCATAACTTTTAATAACATTTCTATATACTTTATAGTCATATTGTTGGACTTAATTGCACTATTGTTAAAATCTTTGTCTATAGTTAGTTTTAGGCATATGAGTTATATTAAATAATGATATAATCTTTAAGGTATTTTTAAAGTTTGCATAAAAATAATGCATTATGCATAACATTTTAACCCATCTTTTTCTGCTTACAAAACTTACAAACTGTCATGTCGGTGATTAAAAACAGTTTTCATTAAAAATAATGAATGGTGTGTGGAAGGACATTCTTTTAAGTTACTGTGCGCCAGGAGCTGGGCGAAACCACGCCGGGTCAGATAGATAGACAGATAGTCGGGAACGGATGAATTAAATGACATGCTCCCCACCAGGGACTGGGTGAAGCCGGGCCGGGACAGACAGACAGACAGACAAACAGACAGACAGACAGACAGACAGACAGACAGTCGGTAACGGGAACGGGAGCTTATATGACTACTTATATGAATTAAATGAGATGCTCCACACCAGGAGCCAGGCGATGCCAGGCAGGGTCAGACAGACAGACAGACAGACAGACAGACAGACAGACAGACAGACAGACAGACAGACAGATAGTCGGGAACGGGAGAGCTTATATGACTACTTATATTAATTAAATGAGATGCTCCCCACCAGGGACTGGGTGAAGCCGGGCCGGGTCAGCCAGACAGACAGACAGACAGACAAACAAGCAGACAGACAGACTGATAGATAGATAGATCCCCTCCAGGGTCTGGGCGAAGCCGGGCCGGGTCAGCTAGTATATATATATATACTACTATCTGTCTATCTATCTGACCCGGCGTGGTTTCGCCCAGCTCCTGGCGCACAGTAACTTAAAAGAATGTCCTTCCACACACCATTCATTATTTTTAATGAAAACTTTTTAATCACCGACATGACAGTTGATAAGTTTTGTAAGCAGAAAAAGATGGGTTAAAATGTTATGCATAATGCATTATTTTTATGCAAACTTTAAAAATACCTTAAAGATTATATCATTATTTAATATAACTCATATGCCTAAAAATAACTATAGACAAAGAGTTTAACAATAGTGCAGGTAAGTCCAACAATATGACTATAAAGTATATAGAAATGTTATTAAAAGTTATGCCCTTTGAAATAACTTTTCTAGAGTGAAGTCCCCCTGCTATATAGATATTATATAATGAAAATGGAAAAGTAAATGTTATTAAATAAGTAGAAGATTTTACATTAAGAAATTATTATAGTCGGTTGCACAGGAATGAAAGGAAGACGTGTAGAAAATTTCATCTCAATCGGATGTACCGTTATCGAACGCATCCAAGACCCACAAACCCACAAACATACACTCTGTTTTATAGATATAGATGAGGACATGGTTTCCTATACTTAGGTGCTCAAAGACGAAGAAGCGCAACACTGACTTCTAGTGGGCCAGAGAAGAAAAGTATAATAAGTAGAAAGAGAGAAAGAGCACTTTATATATTCTCTCCAGTTAACAAACAAAAAAAAAAAAAAAAAGATTTAAGACAGAAGAAATCCAGGACTTCTTTAGCGGGGAACTATGCCTTAATGCATATTCCAGACAATGGGTCACTGAGATGGACTGGACCAACATTAATGAATGGAACAAACAACAACCCACATCACTTGAACAAAAAAGACTAAACATAACACATCTTTAACAAGTAATGAAATCTTTATTGATTGAATCTCATGATCTGAAGTTAAATGGACACCCAGACACAACACATGATCAATGTAATTAGATTGGCACCTTTCCGTCTTGACAGACGATAGTTTGGTACATTTCGCTTCAAAAAGGCTTAATAACTACGATCCATGGTGGTGGCGAGTGTGGCTGGTAAGGCCAATTCTTGCTGAAAATGTTTGCCCACAGTAGGTGCATGTGAAAACATTGTCATTTCCACCATTTTGCACCATCTTACGTCTCTCACGCTCTGTGTGTGCTTTATCTGCAATCATTTTCTCCTTTATCTTTATTCCATTTCTGATAGTTGCCCTCCATGCAACACGTTCAGCGGCGACGTGCTCCCAATGCGCATTATCAATGCCTGTATCAATCATGTCCCGCTTACACACATCTTTGTATCGTAGTAGAGGCCGACCCTGAGATCTCCTACCCGTCTGTAATTCACCAAAAAAGATGTCCTTTGGTATTCTACCATCATCCATCCTCCTAAGATGTCCAATCCATCTAAGTCTACGAAGACTGAGCATGGAATACACCGTCACACAACCTGATCTTTCCAATACTTCAGTATTTGTGATTTTGTCTTGCCACTTAATACCAAGTATTCTTCGCAGACACCGCATATGAAAGCTGTTTAAACGTTTCTCTTGGCGTTAGTAAGTTGTCCAGGTTTCACTGCCATATAGAAGAGTACTAAGGACACAGGCTTGGTAGACGAAGACTTTTGTTCTGGCAGTTAGCTTCCTGTTCTCCCAGACTCTTTTTGCTAACATGTTCATTGTTGTTGCTGCCTTGCCAATCCTGATGTTGATTTCCTGATGGAGGGATAATTTGCTATTTACCTCTGATCCTAGATATGTAAAATGGTCTACTATCTCCAGTTCGGCGTCGTCAATAAAGATTGATGGTACACCATATGCACCTTGTGACATAATCTGTGTCTTCTTTTTGTTAATTGTTAAACCAAATTCAGAACAAGCATTGGAGAATGCAGATAGTAGATGTTGTAATTCTTCATCAGAGTGGGTCGTAACTGCAGCATAATCTGCAAAAAGCAACTCTCTGATCAGTACCCTCCTAATTTTGGTCTTGGCCTTCAATCTCTTAGCATTATAGAGGCCACCATCTGAGCGTGAGTGAATGTATATACCGTCATCCTGATCACGAAAGGCATATTTCAGTAGAAGTGAAAAGTATATCCCAAAGAGGGTGGGGGATAGTACACAACCTTGCTTAACTCCACTCTTGATTTCAAACTCTTCTGAAGTTGAGCCATCAAACTTGATTATACCCTTCATGCCTGTGTGGAACGATTCCACAATGGACAGAAGAGTTGGTGGGCAGCCAATCTTTTTTAGTACTTTGAACAGACCCTCACGACTGACCAAATCGAATGCCTTTGTGAGGTCGATGAAGGCAATAAACAGTGGGTGATTTTGTTCCCGGCATTTTTCTTGCATCTGTCGCAATGAGAATATCATATCAATGGTAGACTGGTTCTGACGGAAGCCGCACTGTGATTCGGGGTAGACTTGATCTCCCAGGACTTGAAGTCTGCGCAGGACAATTCTGGCAAATACTTTCCCAACAATACACAGAAGTGAGATACCCCTTTAGTTGTTACAGTCGCTCCGATCTCCCTTGTTCTTGTACAGCGTTATGATGTTTGAATCTTTGAAATCCTGTGGGACTTGTCCTTCTCGCCAGCATAGCTCTATTAGCTGGTGGATCTGTAGAGCGAGTGTGTCTTGCCCACTCCTGATTACCTCTATTGGAATCCCATCCTTACCTGGAGCCTTGCCAGATGCAAGCTCATTTATAGCACACTTAACTTCTGTTATAGTGGGAAGTGTGTCCAGGTGGTCAAGAGTTGGCCGGGCCCCTATGGCGTTGAGGGCATCATCCGCTAGCTTGGTCTCACTTGAGTAAAGCTCTAAATAGTGCTCGACCCATCTATCCATCTGCTGTTTCTTATCAGTGATGATTTCTCCAGTCAAATTTTCAGCGGTGCACTTCTTTTGATCATTGGACCACAGGCTTTCTTTATCCCTTCATACATGCTTCTGGTGTTTCCCTTATCACTTGCGATTTGAAATGGACTCACATAACTTGATCCAATAGTCATTGGCACACTGCCTGGCAGCCTTTTGTGCATCCTTCCTCGCTTGCTTCAGCTCAATGTAATTACAGTAATGGAAACCTATGTTCCCACAGCGAGGGTCACTGCTGCCTAACATCCATAGTCCCATGACCGAATACCCATCCAACAGATCAATAAGAACATAACAAAGGAATTTCAGGGCTAACAACAATGATGATAGGGATGGACTCTCTATTGATCTCACCCCAGAGCTCGCCAATAGGTGGTACATGCAGAAAATGGAACTAAAACATCCCACAGTTAGAGACAACTTCTGCCTAGCAACCAACCACAGGGGTGGTCTCAACTAACAGTAAGACCTCAACCTGGTTCAATTGAGCCTGAGGGTACTTGCTGTCAGTACCCACACCGGACACCCACATCCACAAGCTGACTGGGACAAATGCAAGGAAAAGTCACAACCTAAACAACGACATAATTCATAATTACAGTCATGGTCACGGTCACAAACATTAGTAGGAAAAACAACCAACCAGTCAAGCAGAAAAGAAAACCTGCAACTCCAACCATACAGGCATAAACTAGGGTATGAAAAGTTGGACTTTTGGATTGGTTGGGAGGGGATGACAAAAATGGAGGGGTTAAGGGAAAATTAGAGGTGAGGAAAAATGGGGATAAACGAATTCCAGGAATGTTACTACCCGTGGCCATGATTGATTAGTTACATCCTCAAGCATTTTACAGAGATGTTAATGCAGAGATGGTTCCTTCAGGCATACTTTGGACGGTCAGCCTAACAATTTCTCATTTTCGCAGGTTTAGGCATCTGTCAGTTGGGTATCTGTGACACGGCCTCGTCACACATGTCACCCATTTAGGTTCTTGAATGGATGGTGTGGGGGGAGGGGGGCGGACGATTACATTCCCCCTCACAACTTGGTGTTGGTGCGGCCGTCGGCCGCCGAGGCCGCCCCATAACTGAATCACCGGAGCGAAATGTGCGCTCAGTTTCTGCCGGGGAGAATTACCCATGATGCCTCTGTCAAGCAACAACAACTGAAGGTTACATCAGCTCATCATCATCATCATTCAGGGCCGCGCTGAGTGGCTTCATATATATATATATATATAGTGTGTGTGTGTGTGTGTGTGTGTAAAGCGTTGTTTATGCCCTTTCACTCCACAAATCCACACAGCTCGTCACTAATTTATGGTTTAATCTTGTTTCTTAATCTTTTCATAACTATTCTGTGTAACATTAGTCATATTGTCTTATTAGTCTTATTACATTAGTCTTATTGTACGATGCTCTTCGTATTCTAAAGCGCCTGGTTTCTTTGGCAGAGCTATAAAGATGGATTTTGCATTTTGCACAGTGTGCCTGAGCGGGCCGTTGTTTGTCGAGACTCCTGTCTTTCCCACTTTTCACATGGGGCATTGAGAAACATTTTATGTGATATTAACTGCCTCCGGAAGGAGCATAATGGGGACGACCCTTTGCTGTGATGTTGGAACCGCGAGTAACGACTAATAAAGATGGATTTTAATAGGTCACTACGAATGTACCTACTAGTGTAGAAGCCATTTAGAAATGTTGTCACCAAAATCACACAGACCTCAGTTTCATTTACTGTAATGTTGTCTGAACCGAGTGCCTTTCCTTTCTTTATGCGATATAGTGCATCTTCAACTTCCGCTGCAATGCTCACCATTGTTTGGAATATTTACACCCGGTCTCCTATCATCATACAGCTTTTCCGGATATTCCGTCCGTCTATTGACTATATCATCTTATCCCATCAATATTGCACCGTTCTTAGATTTTAAACATCCAGTGATATTTTGTGTTTTCTGCCTGTTATTGTATTTATTCGTTGATACATGGAATGTGAGTCTTTACCATAGGTTGTCCCATTTTCCATGCACTGTTGATTCAGCCATGCGTCTTTAGCCACTATACATTTATTTACTATGTCTTTATGTATTCTATTATATTCTTCTTTATCTTGCTTTTCTTTCTTCTTTCACCCATCAACTGAAAAAATTCATCGGTCATCCATTTCTTTTGTTTGCAATTCTATGGTTAGGTAGAATGATTTCACTTGAAGTCTGTTGGATTGTTTCCCGCAACATGCCCCATTATTCATCAATAGTCTGTACTATCCCCATTGCATTATATCTGTTCTTTACAGTAAAATTGTACAATTCTCTAATTTCTTTGTCTGTTCTAGTTAGTTAGTTAGCTAGCTAGCTAGCTAGCTAGCTAGTTAGTTAGCTAGTTAGTTAGTTAGTTAGTTAGTTAGTTAGTTAGTTAGTTAGTTAGTTAGTCTTGGTTCCACTTCACGGCAACGGGTTGTCCCCATTATGTACAGTCCCTGTGCCAGTGAACATCACATAAAATGCTCCTCACTGCCCTATGTGAACAATGGAATAGATATTAGTATCCTGTGAGGATTTTCTACAATTATCCATTGGTTGTATTGTGCATTGTGAAGATGTTCTACAAGTGTCCAGTGATTACTAGTTTGTATTGTGGAGAGTTTCTACAATTGTCCAGTGAATACTATGTTGTATTGTGATGATTTTTCGCAATTGCCTATGTATTCCTGTGTTGTGTTGCAGCGATTTTCTACAATTGTTCAGTGATTGCTATATAGTGTTGTGAAGATTTTCTACAATTGTCCAGTGACTGCTATTTTGTATTGTTAAGATTGTCTACAACTGTCCAGTGATTGTTAATTTTGTGTTTTGACGATTTTCTACAATTGTCCTGTTGCTAGATTGTGTTGTAAAGATTTTCTACAATTGTCCGGTGTTTGCTATTTTGTATTGTGAAGATTTTCTACAGTTGTCCAGTGACTGTTTTTAGTGTAATCGTATAACTTATATAATCTTAAAGCTGATATAATCACGAAGCTTATATAAAAGTCTGATTTTGATAATTATTGTAACTTAGCATTTGTTTTTAATCACAGGTTTAGAAACTTTGGACGACATCACTGTGGGTGAAAAACTGCCAGTAGGTGATATTTCAAAATACAGCCAAGAGAACAGAGATGATGATAAAGGGAATGAAAATATTGGTCAAGACAATGAAAAGGAAGATCAAGAGACGGAAAATGATAACCAAGAGAATGGTGCTGATTTTATAGTAAAGGAAAATATTGACCAATCAGCAGCGTTTGTTATCAGAAATGACGAGAACAGCAATATCTCAGAATGTTGTGTAAACAGAGTCAAACCAAAATCAAACATAATGACGTCAGGGGGCAACAAAACAATGTGCAACAAGAATAGCGCCCGGCAGACAGATTCAACAGAAGCTGATAGAAGACAATATTTGCTAAAACTGATTTCCGCATGCAGATTGTTGTTAGCAAAACCAACCAGTCTTGAAAATCTACTAAAAAATTATATGGATTCGTTAATCAGTACTGGAGCATACAACATGGTGCTTAAAGCGCTGATGTATTCTGTAAGTGTGGCGCTGCGTCACGAGGCATGGCCTGAGGCAGCTGTGCACAGAGCTTCTAGTTCATTTAAACATGTCATGGTGTTTTTATCTGGAAACCAGCTCAAGGCCTACAATTTGGACAGAGGCAGTGTTCATGAATTCGCTACAGTGCCCGGAGATTATTCTAGCGGTAATACAATAATAGTCTTTGACAATGGCTTGTATTTTGTTTATCAAAGGTATGATAACCGACCAATATTCAGTATGATTACAAAGCAGAAAAGTTGGGTAACTGTCACTGGCGTGAATATGTATCATTCGCAAAGTTTACTGGCACATGGCAATTATGTTTATGATTTGCACGTCGAATACAAGAAATTAACACTTAGTCGCTGGTCCTATGCCCACGGTCATAGTGAATGGATGACACAGACATGTGATGGATACGTTGACGGAAACAACAGAAACATATATCAATCATTTGATGATGAATACAAAGATAGAAACAATATCATAAGATTTCAACAGTACATAGTTGTTTTCATTACAAACAATCGTGTTGTAACTGCTCATTGTTTTAATACAGAAACTGACAAGGTACATGTAGTGAAACCTTCAATGGATGCAATGTCCAAGAGTATGATCAGTTTCAGCAGCAATGAGGATGTTTATGTCTTAGAGGGGAATGGTTCCCTATGGAAGGTATTCAGCACAGACACGACACCTGTAGACTTCGTGTCGATCGCTAAACTCTGGGACTTTAACTGCGACCTCAAAGGTTGTGTCCTATACAGAAAAAAGCTGCATGTATTTTATGATAAAACGAGTACGTCCCTTGACTCTTTTGGTGCGAGTAAATACGATTACGATTATAAAACCTTACTTGCATCGCTCCCTGGGATATATGAAAACATTGAAATGATCCTAATCAATAGCAGGTCACAATGTTTGCCTATGGTTCTGCCTGGATCATGGCTTACTTCATAGCATGGTAACATGTACTAAATCTTTCTCTGGAACATATTCATTATAATGCCTTCATTCTACAAAGTCGTTATCTGAAGCCATATACATTCTGGCCGTGGATTCGGGGGTGCTGATAGCTGCATGTCCAGTATAACAAATTACCGTATCCTGAAATGGCGACTGTTATTTATTATGTGTATGTCACATCTCTCAGGTGTCAGGATAGTGGGCCAGGCAGAAGATACAATTTTAATTGTTGGTATAATCCACCAAATGAACTAATTATGAAGAACCTGGAAGCAACAGAGACGTAGTTTCTTAGACGAATGATGCAAATGCCTTGGACTTCCAGAGTAACTAACAACTATTGCCTGAAAGAGGCTAATGAAACTAGAACGTTGTATACAGCAATAAGAAACAGACAAACAACATTCTTAGGCCGTGTGATGAGAAGAGAGACATTGGAGAACATCGTGACGACAGGAAAGGTTGATGGGAAAAGCGGCAGACCAAGGGAAATGATGTTAAATGGATTGAGACGGTGACATGGAGGAATATCAGCAGCAGAGTTGATTCAGAACACCAAAAACCGAGATATGTGGAGAGACATAAACGCCTACGCACTTGATAGTGATGATGATGATGATATGGGGGAATGTAATTTAGATGATATGAGGAATTTTATGTTGACGATATGAGGGATAGTATGTAGACGATATGAGGGATAGTATGTCGACGATGGGAGGGATTTTATGTAGAAAATGAGAGGGCGTGTTATGTAGATGATAGAAGAGAATTTATGTAGACGATGATGTGAATTTTGTGTAGAAGGTAGTAGGAAATTTATGTAGACAATAGGAGGGATTTTATGTAGACGGTATAAGGGAATTTATTCACCTATCTTGGCAGCACTGTGTCACAAGCTGCCACAATTGATGACGAAGTGAATGCAAGAATCTCCAAGACCAGCGCGGCCTTTGGCAGACTGTACAAGAATATATGGGACAGAACTGGAATAAGCCTGCAAACAAAGCTGAAAGTCTACAAAGCAGTTGTTTCATCCACACTGCTATATGCTTGTAAAACCTGGACTGTTTATCAGAAACAAGCTAGGAAATTAAACCACTTCCACACAGTCTGCCTTAGGAAGCTACTGAAGATTAAATGGCAAGACAAGATCCCAGACACTGAAGTCCTAGAAAGAGCGTCCATGCCCAGTATCCACACTTTACTTAACTCGCATGCCAGACCACAGGCTCCCTAAACGAATTTTTTACGGCGAGTTGCTTTGTGGTAAACGCTCCCAATTCGGCCAGAGGAAACGCTTTAAAGACACTGAAAATCTCACTGAAGGCTTTTGGAATTCATCATGACATCTGGGAGACTGCAGCCAGAGACCGAAATTCGTGGCGTGCATCATTACGCAAGGTTGCAGTCACTTGTGAGGCAACCAGGACTGCAAGAGCTGTGAAGAAAAGACAGAACAGAAAAACCACTGCAGAAAATCCTCCTCCAGAAACGTCAAGCATTCTTTGTCCACATTGTCAAAGAACATTTCGAGCCAAAATAGGCCTTATCAGCCATCTTAGAACTCACGGCTCCATACTTTCAACCCCACTGGATGAAATGAATGGTCATTATCATTCTTGATGGGCAAACAACATAAGGGATTTTATAGACGAAAGGAAGGACATTATGTAGACGATATTAGTGATTTTATGTATATGATAAGAGAGATTATATGTAGACGATTTGAAACATTTTATGTAGACGCTGAGAGGGATTTTATGAACTAAAGAGATAAGATATCACAAATGATGGGATTTTAGAAAGTTTTACTGAATGAGATCAAGGTCAAACAATTAAGCCTCATGAAGACACAACTCACTTCTAAAGGATATGCTAGACAGGAAGCATGCAAGATGAAGACTGTAACATGTGGGCACATGTGGTCAAACATCAACAGATGCACCAGAAGAAGTCTGTACAAGTACACATTGAAGACACAGGAACTGTGATAATAATGCCATGAACAATGTCGTTCGTGGCTTTGACGCCTGGGCTCGTCACCTGCAAAGGAAAGGGAAGATTGGCCACCTCTTCCTCTGTGCATTCAGGCCTACAACATGTTGTGGCCCTATCGTATCACAACTCCGCAACAGGCAAATTATTATTGTAATTATTGTTGTAAAACGTTTCGAGCACAGAGCACGCTAAGGGGTTCTGGATGAATCTCCAAATTAAGAGAAAAGACCAAGAGAACTTCCAGTCAGAGGACAGTTGGAACGATTGTTGACCGAGAAGACTGAGCAAGAGTGGGAATGTCCTGAGTGCAATGATGTTGGTTCTTAGCTCAACTCAACTCAGCTATTGTAATTATTATACATTACGGAGGACAAATTATTAAGAACAGCTTGGTGGAACAACGAAGTTAAAGATAGCATATTCAAAAAAGAAGGTAGCGTTAACAAACTAGATCACAACCAAATCTGAACAAGACTATGTTACTTATAGAATAGCACGACGAAATGCCAAATGAACAAATAGAGCATCTAAAGATGAATCCTGGAGAATATACGGTGAACAGATGGCGACCCTTAGCAAAGACTACCCAAGAGAATTTTATAAACGTGTCAATACAATGAGAAACAGAGATGCATGCTACATCCCAACCACCATCATAAACAGCAAGAGAGGTATACCGATATTTAATCCACAACAAAGACTAGCAAGGTGGGCAGATTACATTCAAGAACTACTTAACCCCATACATAACATAGAAAATCTCACTTTTGTGCCTAACAGTCATGGACAACAAGAACCAAATTTCATACCTGTAGAAGTCAAGACAATTATACAGAAAAGTCCTAAAAACAAATCACCGGGTTCCAATGGAATAACCAGAGAAGCTATTCAGACCTGTGGGAAAACAGGCGTTAAATGGCTAACAAGACTTCTTAATATAGCATGGGAAGAAAGAAAATTCCCAGATGATTGGCAACAGGCAATAATAGCACCAATATGGAAAAAGAAAGGCAATATGAGAGAGTGCGAAATATTCAGAGGTATATCACTCCTGAACCAAATGAGGAAACTACGCAAAACTATTGGAACAAAGCGCTAGACCCATAGTTGAACAACAGTTAAGCAAAGTACAGTTTGGTTTTCGGAAAGGTAAAAGTTGCACTGATGCACTACTTACGCTTAGACAAATATGTGGGGGAAAAAAACAATCGAATATAGTGATCTGCAGAATATTGTGTTTGTAGATCAGGAAAAGGCTTTCGATAGAGTAGACAGATACAAATTATGGACCATCCTTGAAGACTATGGGATACAAGGGCAACTGCTAGAAAACATCATAGCCATGTATCACTCGAGCCGATGTGCAGTAAGAACACAAGAAGGTATATCAGATATGTTCACAGTCAATACAGGAGTGAGGCAGGGATGTGTGCTCTTTCCTTTGCTATTTAATATCTATATGGACAGAATATCCAAAGCAGCAAGTCTTGACAGAACAGATTCGGAAAATTTAGAACTCTTTACTCCGGATAAAACAACTGACTCACAGGAAATAAATGAACTTCTATTTGCAGAAGATCAGTGCCTGTTTTACAGCGATGAGGGCAGACTACAAAATCATATTACTAATCTGAGTTCAACCTGCTGCAGACACAATATGAGTCTAAACACAGCCAAAACTGAAGTAATGCAAGTTAGCAGATCGCCGGGCCCACTAAGTATACAGATAAATAGCACAACTCTGAAACAAGTTAAAGAATTCAAATATCTTGGAAGTATGATCACAGAAGATGGCAGATTGGACAGCGAAATCGAAATCATATGTCAAAATGTTAGTGCACTTACATATCAACTATCACCCTTACTGAAGCATCCAAACATACCCATGTCCGCAAAACGACAGATAATAAACAGCATATTCACACGAACCCTGAGCTACCAATCTCAAACTTGGACTTTATCCAAATAACTCTTTCACAAAATCAACACCTGCGGGATGAGATTCCTGAGGAGAGCTGCCAACTTAACAATCCGAGACCGAGTAAGAAATGCTGTTATCAGACTGACTGTGGGATCAACACCTTGTGTCACATTTATTGAAAGACAGAAGATCAAGTGGTTTGGCCATGTCGTTAGAATGCAATACCAACAGATACCATCATTGGCCTTACATCAAAGATCATCTGCGACGAGACCATGAAGACATCCAAGAAGAAAATGGATCGATGAAATCAAAGACATTGTACAATCACACAGAATGACACTATCCAAGCGCAAATTATATCACGGTTGTGATGAAATATTATAACTCTTTTTTATCAATATTAAAAAAATAAACTGGCACAATTTTATAATTATATAATTTGAAATCGTGCATTATCTATGAGGCTGGTCCATTTGTATCTTATAATTTTTTGGGCACTTAATATCACGTATAAAACCATGCCTTGTTTTTCAAGTCATTATCTTCTTTCATTTCTTGTGTCCATTCACATGGGCTTCACAACCTTCTCAAGCTGTCACATTTCAATCATCCACCTTTATTTCTTTGTCTGATTATGTTTTTGCGGCTGAAATGCCCTCAATGTTGTATACGTCACTGCATTGCTGTGTGTTAATATTTGCATGTATGCTTACATTATTAATGCTTTTACTGATGTTATAACTGCTTTAATAATTCGCTTCATATGTGTATTATATGGTAAGCATTACTTCAGTGTTATTGCGAAACCTTATGATAACCACTGAACTGCTGTGAAATCACGCCAACTGGTATGTGATGGGTGTTTCAGGATCAACCAAGTGGTCCAACACTATATTCATTGGAAGAGTGACAGAAAAATGAGCGAAATACCAAATTATCAACATATGGATCTTCCTTCTACTTTTCTGTCTCAGTCACTATTGTTCAAGCAATGACTAAACACGTCTCATGGTTGAGATGCATGCTGCTGTAGCTGAGAATTCGTTTGGACTTTCAAATAGCTTTTTGTGAATGTTCGCCTTTGTGGGATAATGCCGTCTTTGTGGGCCATTGTTCAGTCATGCAATTGATGAAACATGATACAGTTCCTCTGTTTCTTTCGTTCGCTTAAAACTGATTGTCTATTAACGCAATGCTGTCTCTTGTATAATCTTCCCTGTCTTCTTTAGTTCCTCAATGGTCTATCAAGTTTATCCTCCACTGCTGTTTCTCTAGGCGTGATAGTTTTTTCCTTAGATATTTTTTATTCGCGGCAGTCAGATATTATGTGATCTGCTGTCTGCGGCGCCAACCCACATTTGCATGCGGTTGATTTGCGAGCATTAAATTGTGTATATATATGGTTGCATAATCGTTTGTGCCCCGTTCGAGGCGCAGAATAAGGGTTTGTTCTGATCTGTCCATAAAATTATAACCATCTTGTGTTGCCGTTGATGACACTACGTATGGCAATCTTGAAGGATGTTTTCGTCTGTCTGTTCTGCCATTTTTTAAGCACAAGGTAAAAGAATATCGTCTGTCAAGTGGATCAACCCAGGCTACACAATGTAAGAACTGTGGAGGTTGGCAGCACACTGTGGGGGGAGGGAGCTGTTAGATGAAACAATGTGGGTTGAGATGTTGCTAAGGGGGTTGAGATGTTGCTATTGGGGTTGAAATGTTGATAATGGGGTTAAGGTGACACTATAGGTTTCTTTTTACCTCTTAGTTAGTTAGTTAGTTAGTCGACAGATCATCCTCATTGCACATCGAACCATTCAGTCCATAAGTGCTCGGATCCCCTCCTCAGCAAATCCTGCAACGTGTAGCGGCTAACGACGCCAGTTCTGTGTTCGTTTATCAATCTTCTTTGGCTTTCTGCGTAGTGTTCTTGTTTGGCCACCCCTCTTTTAATTTGCTGCTCTCGCAGTCTGGCCATTGTTGTAGATTCACAGTCATCACTTGGTTCTCGCAAAAGTATTACTTCTCGTAGAGCATTCAGAATGTCGACCTGGTCTATGGTGCGTCCGCGCCCCCCCCCCCACCCCCCCCACAGTAGCCTCACCTGCGAGCTTGTCAGCCCGCTCATTTCCTTGTATTCCCGCATGCCCTGGCACGAAGATGAAACTAATCTTTGTTAGCCGAGACCGCTCCAGAGGCAGCAACCATTCTCTTCGGATCGACCCCTCCTCTATCCTCTTGATCATGTTCATTGAGTCGCTAAGGAAACAGGCCCTAGTGAATGTCTGTGTCTCGAGCCATGTTATTTCTTTACTTACTGCCATGACATCCATGGTCAGGCTACTTGTGGTTTCAGTGAAAGCACCATATTCCTCCTTCACAATTCTCCCTCCGGCCCGAGCTGTAAAGGCCCATGGGCTTCTCACATGTCGGACGACCGACCCATCTGTGTAGATGACCGCGTCACCGTCTAGCGAATTCTCGAAAATCAACGCCTGTACTTCAGCCTCCACAACAGCCGGATTTTCTTGTCTGCATTTTCTATCTAGTTGGATGCAAACTGAAAAGGATGTGCAGAAGTCTGTTGGCACTTGCACCCACTCCTCGCCAGGTTCTAAGTCCTCAAGTGAACACACCTGTTGAAGAATGTCTTCGGCTTGACCCATCCACGACCGTCCTCTTTTTAACCTGCTGCCCTTCACCTTCCTAATTTCACTATGCAGTGGATGTTGTGTGTTTGCGTTAATTCTGAGGTAGGCGTGTGCCCTGCAAACTTGTATTCTCTCTTCAATGGTTGGAAAATCAAGACAATCAATCTTTTTACCTCTTGCAGTACCAGACATTTACTGTAACTGTCAACTGTTTCCAAATGTGTTGTCTATGTGTTTCTTTAATTCACTCATTCCAGAAAAGTATTGTAATTAACACTGTTTGACAATGTGTTTTTAATTTTAGCTTGAACTCTTTCAGTCCCAATGATAACTGGTTTTGCCTTTCCTGATTCAAAGTATTGTTATTTAGAACTTTTAATGATACAAAATATTGTTATTTAGACCTTTTAATGAAACGAAGTATTGTTATTTAGAGCTTTTAATGACCCAAAGTATTGTTACTTAGACCTTTAAAAAATAGTCGGTTAAAAGTCGAGAGGATCGACTTAATTGCACTTGGTTTTATCCCATGTGGCTCGGACTCTATCCGCAGGGCGGCCAGCCGAAAACGTCGCATAAAGCACGAACTTAGCGACGACCTCCAGCAGTCTTCGAGAAAAATACACTCGTGAGCCGAAAGACGTAGCCCGGGATCGAACCCACAGCCTTCGGAGTGCGAGGCAGACGGCTTGAAAACTTCACCACGGTAATGAAACAAAGTATTGTTTAGAGTTAGAATCTTCCCCACCCCAATCTAAATTATGAAAACTTCTTTGTTTGTTTAGTAATTCACAATTTTAATACCATTTAATTTGACAGTTGCTTTAATATCTCATATACATTTGTTACAATATACACGCTAATAGCTCAACAATATAATACTTATATTAGCAATATAAGTTTTATGCTAACAATATAATCGTCATGTTAACATAATTATTGTCTATAAATATATTGTTGTATTAAGAAACTTTCTTTAATTAGCATACGTGTGACATTTTCAATTTGCCCATAACTACAGCTTGAGAACCGTCGAAAAGGCACAACATATTTTCAATACATGGTTGACAACGCCTGTTCATATTACCAATGCAATGGTTGTGAAAACACATACGTCTGGAAATTCATAGTGCCCAGTAAATACAACGACCGGCGATTTATTAATTGGAATAACAGATTACGCCCAGTAATTCCAAGGTTTGTTGTCATTAGCCAAAATGAAGTATTATATTACGGCAGATAGTGCTTCAATGGAATGCAGACTAAATACGTCAAACTAATAAGAGAAGGTCCGCGGATATTTACCTTAATAAAGGATGTCCGAAAACCATGTTTATCCGACCGACCTCCTAGTGTAGACTAAGTGCGCAATTAACGTGGCAGGGGGGATAATATATTTTATATAAGGAGTAGCTAATTCAGTTTAAGTGTAGTCCTCATGTAAATGTGATTCTAACAGGATGGGATTTTTCAGTGGATAATATTACCGAATCCCTGGCAACAAAGAGGTGATAAATGCTTGTAATGCTACCCTGTTTGTGTCGAGGGAACGTCAGTTTAGTATCAGTCTTCATGTCATGATAGTGATTAGTGACTTAAGTCTAAGAGACCTATTCTGAAATACATCTTGCAATATCTCCATTTTCTTATGGGAAAATGCCATAATTTGTAGACACTGTAAATGTCTTGTAGACTATCCTTGGATTATCTTATGGTTCTTATCCTAGGATTGACGAGAGAATTTATCAGGATAATCTTTCTTTGTGATTATCTAAATGTCATTTTTATGTGTGTCTAAATACGCATGCATGTTATATGATATATACGTATTATATGGAACATTATATACATTAAGTGTGTGATGATTTTATGGTACCCCCTATCCTAAGGAAAGGACATATGCATACTGACCAGAGTGAGATGTCACTCTTAATCAGAGTCCGACCAGTAGAAATTGACCACTGAGCGAATAATTATACTAATGAGTATAATTGCTTGGTGCACACAAGAGTCAGACGTGCATTGCAAACATGCTAGAGGTATGCCTATGTCATGTAGGACATTGGTTAAGTCCACTCATGTAAGTGACACTATAGACAGCAGACAAAGGTCTGACTGATTTACCTCTATGTAGTAGTGTTATAAGGGTGTTTGTTCCACAATTTTTGAGGAGGTGGCGTTTTCTAATTATTTTGTAAGGAGGGGTACAATTATGTTGTCCATTATGTTACAACAGATATGGGAGGTGGTCCGTTGGTACAAGTGATGATCCTTAGAAGGGAAATCATCCCTGGCCGAAGTGGAGCGATTCCTCAGTGAAGGAGGAAATCTGCGTTCTTATATTTGCCACTCAGCCACATAAGGATGAAGCTAAGTTGCATTACCACCCCATGTATCCTCATTTAAGTCCAGCGGCCAACAACTATTAAACTACGCAACAACTATTAAACTACGCAATAACTATTAAACTACGCAACAACTACATAACTATTCAACAAGAAACAACAACCTTTACTCACTTCCAATTAGTCTATATTGATACCTACAGAGATCATTATACAAGGAATCATGAACCATAGAATACCCGGTGTCAAGATCAACTAGTGCCAGATTTGTCCAGGAAATAAACATTTATAAACATTTTTATCTTAACTAGAGACATTCAAACAGTTATATGTAGTTAAGTGTGCTATAATTGTGTTGGATGTTCTTGAATTTTTGGTATCAACGATCGGACATTGGGATAGTAATATTTGTTAGATAATTGGGCATAACGATATCAAGTGTGTAATATTTATGTAAATTTGTATTGCCCATGGTGCATACCCCCAACCCGTTTTCTTTATTACATTATGTAAACGTCTCCCTAGTGTGTTCTGTAATTTCATTAGTGTTATATGTGACTTTCCTTTATTAATATTAGAGTGATAGAGTTACTTCACTTAATTACCAGATCCAACAAGAGAGAGCCGGTGGCAGGGATACAACTCGCTTGCCCCTCTAATTAGAGTGATCTTACTTTCTCTTTAAAGCAGTGACTTCCCTGGGCTCTCTTGGGTGACCTCCTATCAGAAAAACCTATTTTATCATTTGGGAATCTCACGAGCCAATTCCTGGTTTTCCTATAATAGAGGTCTACTGATATTTGGGACAGCGATCTCCCATTTCTATTTTAATATACCACAATACGCTAAAATAATTGTCGAGCCAAGGTCTACAGAAGATGGCCACATAAAGGTCAAGCAAGGACTGGTTGGTTGACTGAGAGCCGTCTGTAATACTCAACCATTAAGTTCAATACACTTGCCTTCGGGTAGTCTAGTCCCTGCCATGATCTTGCTTCTATCAGAGTAACGATGGTGTAGAGACTCTCCTCCCAACCTGTGCGGCTGTTGGATTACCGAGACTCCTGTCTGTTCCACTTTTCACATTGGACAGTGAAGAGCATTTTATGTGATATACACTGGCACAGGAACGGAGCATAATGGGGGCGACCCGTTGCTGTGAAGTTGGAACCTCGACTAACTAACTAACTAACTAACTAACTAACTCCCCAAGCAATATGGAATTATCATCTCCACAGGAATTGTTTTGTAGAGTTCTCCTGCCCCTCTCCAAGCTCCGAAAACATATTAGTAGTGAACTTGACATGCGAGAGGAATGGCGAGTCTTTGTGCGTTTGCCAGACTTGGGAACACAGTCTGTGCGTAGGTAGCACGGAAACAAGGTGTTCCAAAGATTCGGTCCGTGTGGAACCTGATTTTGTGGTCTAGTGTGTCGTTCCAAGATAAGCAAGGTAAGAACTGTGGAGGGTAACAGCGAAATATGGACTGGGGACTCTTGCGTAGGTAACACTGAAATGCCCAGTATGAAACCTGCTTTTGTGGTCTCAGTGGATCAACCCAGACTAAACAAGATAAGACCTGTAGAGGGTGAGATGAAACTATGGAGGATGGATGAAACTATAGAGGTTGGATGACACTATAGAGGTTGGATGAAACTATGGATGTTTGTATGAAACCATGGTGGTTTATATTAAACTGTGGAGGTTGAGATGAAACTATGGAGGTTGGTATGAAACCATGAAGGTTGGTATTAAACTATGGGGGTTGGGATGAAACTATAGAGGTTGTGATGAAACTATGGAGGTTGGTATGAAGTTATGGAGGTTGGGATGAAACTATTGAGGTTGTGATGAAACTATAGAAGTTGGTATGAAACCATGAAGGTTGGTATTAAACTATGGGGGTTGGGATGAAACTATAGAGGTTGTGATGAAACTATGGAGGTTGGTATGAAACTATGGAGGTTGGGATGAAATTATTGAGGTTTAGACAAGACTTTGTAGGCTGGGATGAATCTATGGAGGTTGGGATGAAACTATGGAGGTTGTGACAAGACTATTGAAGTTTAAATGAGACTGTGGAGGTTATGATGAAACGAAGTGGATGACTGACAGACAGTATTTGACACAACCAATACAGAGAGAAAGAAGGGGGGGGGGGGGTTGTTGCTGCCTGTCAGCAACTTACTTGCGACAAGTATTTCAGGACTCCCCTACTTTTGCACCACACGAAAAATAACTCGGTCATTTGCAAAAGGGATACAATTTATTTAGAGCTGATTCAAAAAAAGCTCCGCAGGGAATACTTCTTGACAATAAACTCATAGTACGTACACAGATGCAAGAAGAGGGTAAATAATGATCTATAAACACTGAAAGGAATCTACAGCCTAACCTCAATATTCTATAAATTATAGTATTCATAAGAAAACCCTCTACTCTCTAGCCGTCTCAGTCGCATTTGACCCGCTTCTAGTTGCTGTGTTAAAACAGGACGTTGGATCCTCCGTGCGTGGCGAGTCTAGCGTGCGTGGGGTCCCAGCACGCTGGTCAGTAAAAGAAACCTGTCTCCATGGTTACTCGTCGAGGCGATTTTCCCAGTGTCTTGGGAAAACCCCCGACTTACACTCAATGCCCTCTGGTTGACACAAGTGTGTCCCGAGGTAAAACTATTTATAGCGCGGGGTCTCTTCTGTCTGGTTTCTCTACTGGTCTCTGACTTAGTTCTATTTCTTTTTAAATTTTTAACTCTGTAAACTCTTATCCAGATCTTTGACAGGGTCCTCTCCTCTCCGTGTAAAGTTTCTACCTTTTTAAAAAAAAGCGGAACACGGAAAAAATTTAACAAGACTTATGTGTAAACCTTTTGGGGATAGAACAAACTCTTCCTCTCCTTTCTCACAAAATGTTTTATTAATTCCTCGGCTAATTGAGTAGCCCATCGTTCAGTACAGTTGGCTTAAAAATCTTCTTGGGGAAATTTTTTTGATCCGGAACCGTTTTATTATGACTTATGTCCTGACTTTCGTCTTATGACCCTATGTCTTCTGACTTTTTCCGTTGATTATTTTTGACCCGTCCTCATATTGCCAAAAGAAAACCCCAAAACAAGTTGACTCTGTATGATTACAACACATAGCATCGAATGTTCATTTCCCAATAATATCGCCCCAACCGTAACTTTAAATTTACTC
>JACEFZ010026549.1:0-52782 GCA_014155875.1 Cepaea nemoralis
GAAAATAATGGGGTTTTTTGGGTATTTTAAAAACAAAAATTTTTGAACTGACCTGCAAATTCTTAAAAAACTAGCGCATTCTTGCTGATCTTTCTGGGAATGTCCACAGCATCATGCTTTCAAATTATTTAAAGGTCGTCTTTGGGGTCCGGCCCTGCAAAAGGGGGCTGCAAGAGGTTTACACGTTAAATTAATGCTCATGTTACAGAGTAAATGATATAAAAAACTGATTTGTTTTACCATGGAAAACTCCGAAAAAGCCATGCTTCGGGAAAAACGGGGGAATTTAAGCAAATCATGAAGGGGAATCCCTGGAACGGATCCTTGAGGAACCCTGATTAAGTAAAATTAGTAAGTCTTCCACTGGAACTCCGGGCACAGAATAGAGGAAGACATAAAAACAAGGAAAGAAAATTTGGGAAACAATGAAAATATGGGGAAAACTTTGATAGCTGGGAAAGCGAAAATAGGACAGGGGCTGAGCCAGCTGAAGGCCTGTGCTCCAACAGAGGATGAAAGGGCAGAAGAAGAAGAGGCACTGATGTGCTATAGTTTTGGTTTATGATAACCAAGACTTCTCTTCATCCAGGACAGACACTGGTCTGGCTAATGACGGGAAGATTAACAATGGTCTGTGTATTGTTCATCCATCGTGATGATGCAGACCACTCATTGTTCAATGGGATTCAATGATTGTGAGGGAAATGGTAACTAATCAGGAAAATATTAGCCAGTAAGGTCTTTGGGCAGTGTGGATAGTAGACTTTAGTCGAACTAAAGAAGGGATGTGCCGCACTGAACTTACTGGCTTGCCTTCTTTGATTTGCCTTACAAGACACTGCACTATGATGAAGAAGTGTACACCATCTAGACTGACCTTCAGCAACAGTTTCCATTATCTGTGTTTGATGCAGAAGGACTTCGGAGCATTGTTAATGGTGTCCTTATAGCATTTTTCAGGCTGCCTGGAGATCTTTTCTCATTCTGTAATTCACCATAAAACTTTATCTTTGGAAACCCATGGTCTGATGTGCTGGCTAGATATCCACCCCGGTGATTCTGGAATTTTAGTAGTGTGGATTCTTGGCAGGTCTTTTCTGTCAAGAATTGTTGTATTTGGAATTGTGTTTGTGTGTGTGTTTTTTTCCCCCTACTTAGTTGTTTTGAACTCGAGCAAAGCTCACTTAAGTGAACCTCTCTGATTTCAAGGTATTAGTAATTAAAACCCAAGCAAGAATGAAAATTCAATATTTAAGTCCAGCTGACTGGCACCTGAAATGAGCTACACTATGCCACTGTTAGAAGATAAAGTTTAAGCATGTTCAACCTCTCAGCCATCCGAACGTCCAGTTGGAATGAAAATGATTATCTATAATGTGATAAAAAATGCAGAGAACTTAAATATTGGATGCTACAATGCTGCAAGAGAGTCACAACTACTCATTATGAAAGTAAACAATCAGAAGCAAGCCTTGCTGTGACTACTTTCAGAGCTCACAAGCATGCTCAAAATAGGTACCTTACTTGCCTCCTGCGAGGGAACCAAGTCACTGCTGGTTCCCCTTTCTTCATGTCATGTAAGAGTAAACAGGGTTCTTAAACATCAGCAACAGCAACTACAGAATAAACAACTTGACACTAAGGGTGGACGCTGCAGTAGCTCAGTGGCTAGAACACTTGCCTGCCGGCCCTGTGGTCATGTGTTTTGAGTCCCCATCTAGGCAGATTGATTAAACTGTCCTGGGCTACAGGCAAACCCAGTACAGGAAATTTACTGTGAAGGGAATGTAGCTAAATTATATTGACCACATTCCCCCATCATAGGGGGCTGATTAGTCTCGAGGTATGGTGTCTGCCTCGAGAGTTGGGAGTCCCAGGTTCAAGCCCCGGTGAGGGCCGGGATTTTTTTCACGTGGACTTCTAGTAACAAAATTTCCCCTGGTCTCTGAGTAGTGAGATCGGACGCCCATGTGTATTGTTGCGCATGTATAAAATCCCTTGACAGTTGGAAATCAAAAAAGAGTAGCCCTATGGCGCTGCCCAGGCAAAATTTTGAGTTAAAAATCTACCCAAAGTATTTCAGGAGCCTTACCAGGCTACAGAGTTCATGCACTGAGCTGAGATTCTCCGGACTCAGGCTTGAGTTATTAGTAGAACGGAGCACTTATGGGTTACACCCATGTGCTGTGATGTTGATCCGTTAACTAAACTAAACTAAACATCCCCCATCAAGTGCAAATCTGTCTATAAAATATGGCGTTGGCTTCATATGTAAAATGCGCCTGAAGGCATGTTAAAATGCCCTTTACTTAATTTTTTTTATAATCACTCATTAAGCATGTGACCCTGATATATTCACATTTTACTGATACTCCCACCAATTTATGCTAACTGTAATTTCCTACAACTATGGAGTAAGAACATAGTTCACCACTTTGATGGGAAAATAGCGAGAAAAAATAATTCCTGGATTGCTTGGTCAAATTGCATAATTGTGACAAGAAAACAGACCTGATCCAAAACTATTAGCTGTGAGAGATGGTGAACTATGATTGTCCATACATGCCACATGATGATGATGATGGTTACAGTACTATATAAGTCTAGGAAACAGTTACCTTCCAGTGAGAAGTTCAAACATTAGAATTCCCAGGGACCAGTAATCAGCAGAGATATCATGACCTTTGTTCAGAATAATCTCTGGTGCTACATACTCAGGAGTGCCACAAAATGTCCACGTTTTTCGACCATGTCCAACTTTTTTGGCAAATCCAAAATCTACCTGTTGAGACAAATAGAGATCATGACGTTAGAATAATAGCAAGAACACCAAAACTGTTATTATCTTGTAAATATTTTTTCAATAGCCTGTCAAGAAAAATAATATTAATTAATAGCAGCACAAATGTTAATGAAATAAAATGAACATATAGTAATTTTTAGAAGTTTTTGAGAATTGTCTGGGAGAGAAAGGTAACGTAGAAGGGAGCTAATTACCTTCACCTTATATATAAAAAATATGTAATACTTCACACTACAATGGCAGTGTCTGCTATGGGACTACGTCATCATATACCAATAGCCTCGAGCCATGTAAAAGGGCCCTCTAATGACTTTAGTTGTATTTATGGTTTGGTTTGAAATGGAGCATGTTCATTGCACACTTTGATAACTCCATAAGTAATCCATACAAGATTGTTTTAAGCATCAGTATACGTGTTCTGTAGGTTGGCAAGAAATCTAAACATATGCATGTCAAAACCACACATGACATGGGTATTTCTTTTGTGGGTAGGTTTGAAATTTAGCCAGGGCAGCAATTTACTCTTTTTGATAGGCAATTAGCAAAAGATTTTTAATACAAGAATTTTACAGGAAACATTGCTTTTTGTTCTTATTTGAGCAAACTAGATGTACTTGGATCAGGGGGAGTATAGTACGAGACATAAATTCACAGGTATTAAATGAAACTTACTCATAGAAGGTACAGGAAAGAATTGGACATTGAAATGTATAGCCACACCAGGATTTGACACTGCCGCCTCCAAATAATAGTGTCTCATTGAAGGAACAAGTGTACTTCAGTGCATGGTTTACTAGACATTCCAAACACAGGTGTCATAATTAACTAGGTGTAACATCTATCATAACCTACAAATATGGAATATGGACAGAATAGTTACCCAGCTATCCTACTAGCAAATTAAATCATAGAAATGTATGCTAGTCTCAAATAACACAAATTTGACACCATAATGCTGTGTGTAAAATATTATGGACATTAATTTTTTCAAGTTGCACATTTTGTGAAATTCCACAGCACAGTTGTTATCCAGTCTCTTCAGATTGGGAGCCGTGGTAGTGTAGTGGCTAGACGTTTGTACGCCGGCCCGGTGGTCAAGGATCTGAATCTGCATCAGGCAGATTATTAAATTTGGTTTGGGTTCCCAGGCTGACCCAACCTAACATGGGTACCAGAAAATATCACGGGAATTCAAGGCGAGCGGAGTGATACTGACCGCATCACCCACTTAATGCTGATTGGTCTATAAAATATGGGTCTAGCACCATTTGCCCAATGTGCCTTAGGCGTGCAAAAGGCTCCTTGACTGACTGACTATTCACATTAGAGAAAGAGACTGTAACTGAAAATACTTTGTATGCTATTGTTCTTTTTAAGTCAACATTTAAGGTCCAATCTTCCTGCCAACTATATGCTACCAATGCCAAACCTGGACAATGGCAGAAAATAAGAAAGAAAAATTACAACGGAAATGAGATTCCTGAGAAGAATATTCAATGTACAAGGTATGAAGAAGAGAGAAAATCAGAAATGATGAAATCAGGACTAAAGTTGGGGTTATAGCAGCGCTAGATTTCATTAGAAAACAACGTGTTAAATAGTTCAGCTATAAAGCTAGGCTACCAACTGACAGTATACGACAACAAGCAATGATGTACAGACAAAATGGAATCAGAAGAAGAGGTCGACCATGCAAACGATGGACAGAGAGAATAACAGTCCCTGGGAATCTCGCTAGATGAAGCTCATATACAGACACTCTCCCGCTGTTTATGCTTCACCTCGACACCGCAAGGTACAACAGGAACATGATAAGATGAGACAATGTGATTTAGGGTCCATGTTTTATATGTGTACACCATCATAACCATCACACAGCACGTTTATTGCAGAATGTTGCTCTCACCACAACTTGCTGGAAGACTCTGAGTCCATAGATACTTCCCTTGGCTCATGTATTTTCATGCCTAGGGTGTCTCTAATTTCTTGTGTCCACTCTTGGATTGAATGGCCCCTGCTTCATTATCCAGGAACTGCCTTCCATTGTTGTTCTTTCTAAACCACTGTGATATTTGATGTGGCCAAAGAATACCAGTTTCTGAGTTATGTGAACGTTTATGGGTCAGTTTTCTTTGATGTTCAGACCTTGTACAATGTAATTTCTGATTTCTCCTTATTCATCAGTATTATTATATTTATGTCTTTACCATTTGAGTTAAAATCCTAGATTTCTTCTTTGATGTTTGTAAGATGGTTCAAAATTCACATCCATTTAATGATTCACTTTGGTATGTTGTCACGGAAAAGCTGCAGGTCTGCAAAATTGTACCTTTTTGTTGACGGTGCTGCATCACACATGATTACAGGTATATGTTATTTACCACTGTGTTTGCCAAGTTAGTCAGTGTTACCTGCCCTACTAAACTACCTAGAACTGCTTTCTAACAGATAAATTCCGACTCAGTTAGTTGTACATAGAAAAAAGATAAACAAAGCAAGCTGCCTCAACAGATGAATCTATCAGTCAATTGCAATCTCTACACTGAAGGTTGGCTGTAATCAATCACCAACACACTCTGCCCTGAGAGGTTTATGATGCATTCATATAAACATCTTCAAATAATGAAAGGAAAGAGAAGAAGAAGCATCTTCAAGTAATGAATGAAATGATAAGAAGAAGCATCTTCAAGTAACGAATGAAAGGACAAGAAGAAGCATTTCCAAGTAACAAATGAAAAGAGAAGAAGAAGCATCTCCAAGTAACAAACATAAGGAGAAGAACAAGCATCTTCAAGTAATGAATGAAAGGAGAAGAAGAAGCATCTTTAAGTAACAAATGAAAGGAGAAGAAGAAGCATCTTCAAGTAACAAACGAAAGGAGAAGAAGAAGCATCTTCAAGTAACAAATGAAAGGAGAAGAAGGAGCATCTTCAAGTAACAAACGAAAGGAGAAGAAGGAGCATCTTCAAGTAACAAACGAAAGGAGAAGAAGAAGCATCTTCAAGTAAAAAACGAAAGGAGAAGAAGGAGCATCTTCAAGTAACAAACGAAAGGAGAAGAAGAAGCATCTTCAAGTAACAAACGAAAGGAGAAGAAGAAGCATCTTCAAGTAACAAACGAAAGGAGAAGAAGGAGCATCTTCAAGTAACAAACGAAAGGAGAAGAAGAAGCATCTTCAAGTAACAAACGAAAGGAGAAGAAGAAGCATCTTCAAGTAACAAACGAAAGGAGAAGAAGAAGCATCTTCAAGTAACAAACGAAAGGAGAAGAAGAAGCATCTTCAAGTAACAAATGAAAGGAGAAGAAGGATCATCTTCAAGTAACAAACGAAAGGAGAAGAAGGAGCATCTTCAAGTAACAAACGAAAGGAGAAGAAGAAGCATCTTCAAGTAACAAACGAAAGGAGAAGAAGGAGCATCTTCAAGTAACAAACGAAAGGAGAAGAAGAAGCATCTTCAAGTAACAAACGAAAGGAGAAGAAGAAGCATCTTCAAGTAACAAACGAAAGGAGAAGAAGGAGCATCTTCAAGTAACAAACGAAAGGAGAAGAAGGAGCATCTTCAAGTAACGAATGAAAGGAGAAGAAGAAGCATCTTCAAGTAACAAACGAAAGGAGAAGAAGAAGTAGCATCTTCAAGTAACAAACGAAAGGAGAAGAAGAAGCATCTTCAAGTAACAAACGAAAGGAGAAGAAGAAGCATCTTCAAGTAACAAACGAAAGGAGAAGAAGAAGCGTCTTCAAGTAACAAACGAAAGGAGAAGAAGAAGCGTCTTCAAGTAACAAACGAAAGGAGAAGAAGATGCGTCTTCAAGTAACAAACGAAAGGAGAAGAAGAAGCGTCTTCAAGTAACAAACGAAAGGAGAAGAAGAAGCATCTTCAAGTAACAAACGAAAGGAGAAGAAGAAGCGTCTTCAAGTAACAAACGAAAGGAGAAGAAGAAGCATCTTCAAGTAACAAACATAAGGAGAAGAAGAAGCATCCCATCTTCAAGTAATGAATGAAAGGAGAAGAAGAAGCATCTTCAAGTAACAAACGAAAGGAGAAGAAGAAGCATCTTCAAGTCATTGTTGAGTCTATAGAGTCAGCGGAAGCAACAGTTCTGTCTTCTTCGGGGAATTCCCACTAATTATGCTGATGAAATTATTACACATGGCACTGTGCCTTCCATAAATTCAGTGTGTTAACATCGGCGCAGTTTTTTTGCTTATCTTGTTGTTTATACAACTTAACTGCCAACTGAAACTTGTTAATTTACTTGTTTTTATAGAAACATACAGAAAACAATACAAAAACGTATCACTTATTTACTTTCAAGCAATATGAAAAACACATTGCTAATTTGCTAAAGCTGGTAGCAGGTCAAATAAAACGAAACTTATATCTTCTTGTTTTTCTAAGTTACCGTCTCTTGGCAAATTTAAAGGTGTTAAAATACATTTTGTGAACATCAAAGAGGTTGTATGCTGATTATTTTCCCAGCAAAACATCTGCTGTTCATGTTCTGCTGTGACCTCTCATATGCACCTACTGACTCTAGCTAGAATAAATTCTTAGTCGTAGCTTAAAGCATGTTGTTTCACCAATGCCTATGTCATTTTGTAGCAGGTGAACATTTGTTGGCTATGATATCTGTCTCCCCCGCAAACTTCCCACTGTCAATGTCTCCCCTGTAGGTGTTTTTCAAATTAACTCTTTCTGTATGAAAGATAAGGAGCATCTGCTGGATCTTTTCTTCCAGGGCTTGTTGGTGAGGTGGGGAATGAGCAGATGGACAGACTGGCTGGGTGTGCAACATTGGGTGAAGTATTGGTGCCTGATACGGCGGATGTGGTCTGGGCCCTCTGGGATCAATTGTATAACCTTGATGAACAGATAAATCATCATAGCCTAGAGTGAATGGAGTGGTAGAGAGTGACCAGAGGATCTGACCGATAATCAGTGCTCCGAGTAAAGGTCACATGGACATCTAATCAGACTGCAACTGATACCATTAGTACTGGGACTCTTCACTGGCTGTTGAAGATGAGGTGGAGCATGTATAAGAATGTTCCAAGTGCTGTGATGTAAGTTCTTGACTCAACTAAACTTTTACTGTACCAAGTATTTCACCATATGTTTTATTACTTTATTTCTGACAGTATTATATTAATGGTGTCAGCTCTTAGTCATATATAACTGAGCTACCATATGACAGTAGACGGTACTACCTGCTTTCTGTTAGCGCCGAATGTTGGGTGGCGCTCACCAAACTCGACACTCCACATTGTGCCAGCGACTTTGGGTGGAGGAGTGCAATTAGGAGGGTACAAGCCTTACCCTAGTGCGAAGAAATGCAACCTAAAGACTAAATGTCATTGCAGTGCAGACCAGGCCCTAAGCCTTAGTCGGCAACTGGTGTAGGATAGAAGCTCTGAAAGGCGACAGTTAGAGCATTGCTTTGCTGATCCAGCAGCTTTTGCAGCTTGTCTTGTTCCAGACGTATTAGTGTTACCTTTCCTCTGGAGTAAACTAGGCAGGCTGAGAGAGGGATCATGCTGCATGGGCAACACATGGTCTATAAATTCAGGCCAGCCTTTGTGTTATGGAGAGGTTTAACTCCATTTTACAAACTATCGTCTATCAAGACGGCAAAGTGCCAGTCAGTCAGATTATATTAATCGACTTTGTCCAAAATACTACTGTACCACCATAAAGTTTTATCAATACTCCTTTCTCTCTGGACATTGGGTTGGTGTCTGTGGAAACTAACTACCTAAAACACACGGGGGGGATATCATCAACCACAGTTTAACTTCAACCTGAGGTCAGCATGACCGAATGGACATGAGCGCTCATTCTGAAACTTCCAGTGTGCCGATGCCGGGGCAGCTGGTTCAACTCCTAAGCTGGTCAATTGGGCTAAAATGTTGACTTCTCGTCCATGACTTGAAGTAGTAAATTGCAAGTACCTCTGAAATTGGAGTGGGTTCACCTGATGGCGAGGGAAAGCTAACTCACAATTCTGCAAAAATCAGTCCAGTGCACTACAAGCAGTAGCATGTGTACGAACTATGTTTGAGTTGAAAGCCAGTGAGCGAAAAATAAAATGCCAGTGTTTCCAAATGTGCTGTGCTAATCATGCTCTGGTTAGATCCTAATTTGCCACTCTGAAAATGTGATGTTTCAGTATCGGTCTTGCCCACACATAACTGGTTTCTGAACTTGGAGAGTGAAAGTAGGACTCTGTAACACAATCACTGTAGAGATGGAACTTTGGAACTGGGTCCAAAGAAAAGTCTGCACCAGCCTAATTATGATAGATGCAAGCCCTTTTCAGATTTAAGGTGTATTGAATGGAAATGCATTTATCATTTAACTAAAGATTTAAAACTAAGTCTTTCAGATGATTCAGTGACAGCACTGGTGTAATTGTTACATGGTTACGCTGACAATGCTATGAGCGCTTTTGGTCGAGGGTTTTATTAAAATATGACTTTTTGTTCTTGAATTGGAGACGTAAATTAAAGTACCTCTCAACAGTCTCAGTGGATTCACCTGATGGCAAGGGACGCTGGTAATAGGGAAAGCTAATCCACATACAAAATCAGTCCAGTGCAGCTAAAGTAGTGGCAACTACTAGAAGCAGTAGCACATGTACGGGCTATGCTTGGGTTCAAATCGAGCGAACGTACACACAAAAGTCTGCCTAGCCCACAATCTTCAGAATGTGAGGAAGATGGTTTTAACACTTCACCAAGGAGACCCCTTTTGTAGAAACAAGTAACACATATATGGTTTTTAAGATAACCAGTTGGTGATGAAAATAGTTTTACAATATCTGAACACATATATGGTTTTTAAGATAACCAGTTGATGGTTAAAATAGTTTCACAATATCTGAACACATGTATGGTTTTTAAGATAACCAGTTGGTGATGAAAATAGTTTTACAATATCTGAACACATATATGGTTTTTAAGATAACCAGTTGGTGGTTAAAATAGTTTCACAATATCTGAACACATGTATGGTTTTTAAGATAACCAGTTGGTGATGAAAATAGTTTTACAATATCTGAACACATATATGGTTTTTAAGATAACCAGTTGGTGGTTAAAATAGTTTCACAATATCTGAACACATGTATGGTTTTTAAGATAACCAGTTGGTGATGAAAATAGTTTTACAATATCTGAACACATATATGGTTTTTAAGATAACCAGTTGGTGGTTAAAATAGTTTCACAATATCTGTCCACATTGTGGAACAAGTATGCACTCACTCACATATTAAACATTGTTAACATCAGACGTTATGTTTGATTGGTTAATTCTGGAAAAGTAAATACTTAATTTTCTGGAAACAAAATGGCATGCACAGTAGTCTAAACATCAATTACAATTTTAAAAACATAAGAAATTAGAGGCTGCACTGGTAGCAGACACAATACAGACATGACAAGCAAATTTATTTACACAAGGATTTATAATTAGTGGGGTAAGAAAGAAACAGGAAACGAGAAATATGGGATAGGAATGAAATGCACACATGCACAGATAGAGAGCAAGAGGGAAGAAAAGAGAGATTCAAGGCGAGAGGTAGAGATTGAAACAAACCAGTTTTATGTATCCAGTTGTGTCAAGCAACAGATTCTCTGGCTTCAGGTCTCTATAAACAATTCCACGGCTATGAAGATAAACAAAGGCTTCCACTACACAGGATGTGTAGAAACGTGTTGTGTTGTCATCAAAGGACCCCCTGAGGACAATATATGACACATGATCTCAGCTGATATGGAAGCTAACTGCTTAGTTTTAAATAAATAGATAAATAAAGCATGTTTATGACCATGACACAAGCAGCCATTTATTTAATAGATAAATTAAGCATGTTTATTACCTTGACACCAGTAGCCATTTCTTTAATCGATAAATAAAGCATGTGTATGACCATGACACAAGCAGCCATTTATTTAATAGATAAATTAAGCAGGTTTTTAACCTTAAAGCAAACAATCATTTTCGTAATATATAAACTAAGTAGGGTGTTTTACCAGTCAGCCATTTTATAATATAAAAATTAAGCAGGTTTTTAACCATAAATCATTTTATAATAGATAAATTAAGCACGTTTGTGATGATAAAACAATCTAGTGATCAACCATTTGACAACTAATACATCCTCTATAACACTGCTGCAGTTCGCAGGTGGAGTAATGAAATAGAAGAAGAAAAGATTAAGGCTATCAAGTTGTTTCTAATGTTTAAAAAGTTATTTGCATGTCCTTATCAGGATGTTGCAATCAACCCCAGCATTTATTGACTGTTTTTAATTTACCCGGCAATGTTAGTTCAGTAGTTTGCCACTGCTTTCTAAATGGCTGATGCCTACTACCATTGAAAACAACGCAAAGCTGTCTAGCTTGTTTTAGGAAATTAGGATGTACGATAATACAGAAGTGAAGACATTCAAACAACTAAATTTATGATACAACAGTTTAGGATTTTGCTACTACCTCCATTTCATGTAGGAAGATTACATTTTCTAATATGTACAATGTGTATTGGAATAAATAAGTTTAGCAAAGTGTACTTGGGTGTAGGATGTGGCGGATAATCTCCAGACCAGGTGTATCAGACGCGAGACATCTTGCTTATGATAGGAGAGGTTTTCCGGAAGATTGTTATGGGAGCAAGATTCTGCAAAGAACATGCTACTGAATGAATAAAGAAAACATGATGAGAAGAGTAAATAACACACTTACTTATCTCGTAGGACTGTCCAGAGCTCACCACCAAGACAAGCCTCCAACAACATATAGAGAAACTTCCTGTCCTTGAATGTTTTGTACAGCCTGTAAATATAATGCATACATATTTACTTATTTATCATTCTAATTTTTCACCCTTGTTCAGTTCCATCCCCCTTCTCCCTCTTCTTCTCCCTTCTCCTATTGTGTTTTGTTAATATGTAATACAGCAAATGTAATAGAAATGACAATAATGAGTGAATAAATATACTTAATTTTTACTGAAATATTCAGTATACACAAATGAAACTTACCTGTACATTTCTTCTTCTTTTCTGCCTTACATTTTAATTGTAAAAGTATTTGAATAACGAAGACACAAACAATAGATTGCACGATTTATTGCCTGGCATATTTCGCTGCATCTCGTCAGGTACATACTGCAGAAATCACACAACTTACGTGAATTAACTAGATAAATCCTTCAAGTTGAAATATTGTCACAGGATAAATAAACTTGTTAGTTGCGACCAATGATAACCAAACCCGACATTATTTTGCTAACACAATTGACTCTGTTATGGTGAACAAACTGAGGAAAATACGTCGGTACAGATTCTCGTCACCTGGTCAACAGTGTGTATGAGATCAAAGGGAGTCACGTCGAGTTGTCTACACACAGTCGACAATTTGATGACAGGATGTTGTTCGAGAGGTGTGTATTGGCAACATTTGTCTACAAAACGGAAGTTGGCCGTTGCAAGTGATAGACAGAATGCCTGCTAGAGGTCAGAAGGATTCTGTAATGGGAGAAAGGTCTCTGGCTTACAGACAACCCGGATATTTGTTGGATGAGACAAAGAACTCCCCAGATGAAAAGGAAAATTGACAGCTAATTGACTATGGTTAGTCTGGAAACAGGAGGACAAAGCCAGATTCTGGACTGATTGGCGTCTGGACTTCCTGGTGACTCACTCAAGCACCCATATAAAACCCAGTGCAGTAAACAGGTGGATGGAGTCGAGGAAAACATTCTGTAGTGTTAGAATTGGGGATAATTCCGAGTTGTGTTATATTAGAGGGACTAGCCTATCTTAGTAGTGATAGTTATCCACGGACATAGATCCAATCGGATTGCCTAGTTTCTCGAGTAACAACAGGAATAGACATATGGTAGGCAATTAATTATATCTACTTAAGAGTATGATTAGGAATAGAATGCAGTACTGTGTAGTGATATAATGTATTATGATTAGTTATAGAATGTTCTATAAGTGCGGGGCTAGAAAATATCATAGGAGCGTCGGCACTAGTATTCTATTGTGTGGGTTCAAGTAGGTTGTGTTATATATCATTTTACTCGGGAAGTTGAGGACAATGTAGTGGAAAAATAATTAGAGAGATTAAGGATGGTTGAGAGGGAGGAGGGGAATGTGTAATGGTAGGATTTTCCAGTAGGGCATCTGCTGGGTTTCTACCCGTTCCTTTATTCTTTCCTGGTGTTGCCATGTCTCAGATCATATGATTGAGTTATTTGGCCGTATGACAGAGATCGGATCTCTGTTATAGATCTGAGTGCTGTTATTGGCCTACAATCACCTAATTACGGTCAGGACTGAGTTGCCCTCACCATGATGTTATCTGCTCTACAGGTTCCATGTACAGTTCCCCTTGAGTGTTCCACGTGAGTGGGAGAGGATTTACTACGAAGAAGCAGTTCAAAGTTTGATACAATGATGGCTCAGCATCTGAAGACAGAGGTTGCTGAGAGGCCGCTACATCGGGCTTATACCCAAGTTGGTTTGCGGGAACCTGGCTTCTGCTGAGTGGAATTGTATGAACATAAGTGTTGTGTTTAATGAGTGATAAGCTTCATCACCGAAGATTAATAACTCGCATACTAAGGACACACACACACACACACACACACACACACACACACATATATATATATATTATATATATATATATATATATATATATATATATATATATATATATATATATATATATATATACACACATCTACCTAACAAACATTAATAGGTTGTGTTCTAAAAGAGGGGAAAATGTTATAACCAGAAACTAATAAACAGTAGAGTTTTCCCCAAGTGACATTTCAGTTAATTGGAGGACTATCAGTTCAAACAAATATTAGGAAACAGAGTAACTTCACCGTGTGGTGGAGTGAAGACCAAGATCAACAGTGTCTATCGGATTACCAGCATCCTGTTTGTTCGAGTGATTGGAGAAAGTCGTCATCTTCTGGGTGAGGTTCACTGTCCGGAAAAAAATTGTGCTGTTGTGTGCTAAGCACTATGATGTTACAGACTTTGCTTCTGAATCACTGGTCTACCATTAGAATACACGTCACACATTCTACACCTTATACACACATACACTTCTCCTACATATACTCTTTGCTGTAATAAATTTCTTGTTTTTTATTTGTTGAAGCGAGAGTTGTCAAGTATGTTATGTTGGGGAAGAATGAGAGGGGGCATGATCCAGGGGTGAGTAAGAGTGAGAGGAAGGTGTCTTCAGATTGAGGGAGTGTGTGGACGGAGTCTGCTGGATTTCTCCAGAATAGAGATATTGAATTAAAAATAATGTGGGTGTTGATTCTCTTCACTCCAGGGACGACACTAAAGTGGTAAAGAAGAACAAGTAACTAATACGACAGTCATTCTTTACACACACACGACAAATATACACATATTCGCACAGTAATGTCAATTATCTACCACGGTAATTTTAAGCTGACTAACATGTCTTTCTGTTTGCACAATTCTGGCTTGCGTTGATTTATCATAATTGCTTCTGCAAACTTTAACAAGCGAGTATTTTGTGTGTTAAACAACACGCGAAAGGCAGTGTCTCTGTCCACCACATGGCCGCTTTCGATAATGTGCCGACCAACTGAAGACGCAGGGAGCTTCCGGTGTGTCGGCCCCACGAGGCTAGCATTTCCTGTGTGTTGTATCTTGTTGACCCATTGAGGTATGTGTTCTGACACTCGTTTGTTAAGCTGTCTCTCTGTTCTACCAATTGTAATTGGTAAATACAATTGTTTGTGGCGTACAGAGGAACAGGCTCTTTGACTGCTGGTTGAGGAATCGGTACGGTTTTATATCTAATGACTGGAGTTGCAGCACAGAATGTTCGGCCTACTGCTGTAGTAAGTCGGTCTTGTAGACGTTGCATTACGTCATCCCCTCGAAAGGTTAGCTGGATGAATACCTTGAGTTTGGGGACTGTAGTTACGTCTGGTTTTGGTTTGGGCTGTTGGCAGTGGCGCTTTATGAATCCCGTGGACTACCCATTCAGGTAAAAGTATTGTCAAGGAATACAGACATTCCAAAACTTTGGATCAATGAAGACCTTCCGCAGTCCTTATTTCCAGACTGTATAAACGCACCTTGCAGACAAATCATTTCTTCCGTTCACAGTGAATCACTGCACCACTCCTAAATAGAAGTTTCAAATCTTTTACTAGAAAGAGAAACATGATTCCCTGTATGGGTGTATGCTGTCCTATCCAAGGTTTGTAGATTTGCCAGGGTGGATGCAGCAGACGTCCACTTGCAGCTTCACAATTCCCCAATATGCTGCACACGGTTAGGAAGCAGGTGGCTTGATTTTGTTCAGAAAGCAATGGCAAACTACTGAGTATAAAATAGCCTAGTAAAAAATAATCAGTCAATAAATGCTGAGATTGACTGCATCATCCTGTAAAGGACATGCAACTAAGGCAATACCACAGCCCATCATCTATTTCATGTTATTTAAAAAAAAATATTAAACAACAGCAACAAAGACAATAATAATGGTAAATTATCTCGAACGACACCTAGCAAAAAAAAAAACATTCCCATATGTATGGCACGTTACACCCACCTTTGGTATTCATGATGCCCATGTTAAACATTGCCTCCACGAGTCATGTATTATTGATTATTTTTCATGAGTTTTAATGCTTATTGTTCTTTTGTTGTCAAAGAATTGCTTCATAAGAGATGCTAAATGAAAGAATGTATGAGTGGAAATAGAGAAGAAGGGCAGAATGTCAGACGGGCCTGCATGCCCAATTCTCAACCCTTGGAAAATAAAGATTTACTTACTTACTTACTTACTATAAGCCGAGGATTTATTTTGACCTCCGCGTGATCATATACCTGCAGCCGTTCCTAAATTGTAAATAGGTACAGTGAATGATTGTTTGGTATGGAGACAAACTATTATGGAGATACAAGCTATTATGAAGACATAATGTAGTACAGAGACATAAGCTATTATGGAGATACGAACAAGATACAAGCTGGGATGAACAGAAGCTAGTATGAAGACACAGTATGGTATAGAGACATACGCTATTATGGAGATACAAGCTGGTATAGGGACATAATCTTGCTTGCTTTAAATACAAAAATTCCAAATTCGGCCTCGTTCAACCAGCTTCTTTCAGCTGTGGTTATTGTTGAGGTCCGTGGTTTTTGTGGGTTTATTCACCCTGATTCTTGTCTTGTGCACTCTTACGAGTTGGTCCTGATTCGGACTGGTTATATCAGCTTTTGTGTCTAGGGGACAAACTGGTATGAAGACATAATATAGTAAGACGTAAGCTGTTATGGAGATACAAGTTAATTCAGTTGTTCAGTCGCAATTCCAACATCACAGCAACGGGTCGTCCCCATTATGCTCCGTTACTGTGCCAGTGAATAGCACATAAAATGTTCCTCTGTGCTGTGAATAGCACAAATGGCTCTTCCACTGTCTCAACTCAAGCACATCTCAGTCTAAATCAGTCAGGCCACCACTAACTACAGTCATCTCACAACGATCAAGAAACACTATCACAGCCCTATCCGTCTGTCCGTCTCGAAGTCCTTAACCCCTCTGCCCAACACGGGTACGTATGGTCAGTCCCTTACTTCTCACAGTTCGTGAGACCCGTGCGGTGTAGTGTGGTACGATGACCACGGGCTTCGCCTGTATGGCTGTTGACTTGCACTCGGTGACACCAGGTTGTCTGTCCTGTTCTGCTGTCGTGAACTGTCTTCTATTAATTCCTGTCATACAGAGTATTGGGTTCCTGACAACTGCCCCATGTGAAAAGTGGAAAAGACAGGAGTCTATACAAACAACAGCCACTCAGGCACACTGTGCATAATGCCGCCACCAGAATGTCACCACAGAAGTCCTCCACGAAACATACCGTTCATCCTTGATGGAAGTGGCAGTCAATTTCCCAACCAGATGTTCACCTACAAAATCTCGATATTTCTCGATGTTCGTGTTCTGTTTCTAGATATTCTCTAGCCAGCCACGCCATTTTTATCTCCGAAATGCAGTTCACGCAACAAAACAACCTCGGACAGATGTAGAAACTTTCACTGTACATAATGCCGTCGCCAGAATGCCACACAAAAGTCCACTACGAAACATGCAGTTCATCCTTGATAGAAGCGGCAGTACTATCCCAACCAGATGTTAGCCTACAAAGTCTCGATATTTCTAGATGTTGTTGTTCCGTTTCTAGATGGTTTCTAGCCAACCACGCCATATTTTCTCCGAAATGTGGTTCACGCAACAAAACAACCTCGAATAGATGTAAAAAAAAAAAAAAAAAAATTTCACTGTACATAATGCCAACACAAAAGTCCTCTACAAAAATACAGTTCATCATCAGGAAACACAAGCTTATGTAGAGACATAAGATGGTGTGAAGACACAATGTGCTATTGATTGATTGATTTATTTAGGAACCGACATCACAGCATTCGGGACATTCTCATAAGCGCTCCGTCCCCATCCTCAGCAGCCAGCGAAGAGTTTCAACACTAATAGTTCCAGTAACAATCTGATTATATGTCCGTCTCGCCTTTCCTCTGAGCGTCGAGCGTAGGCCAGATGTGCTATAGAGACATAAGCTATTATGGAGATACAAGCTGGGATGAAGATGTTAGCTAGCGTGAAGACACATTGTTGTATAGAGAAATAAGCTATTATGAAGGCATAAATCAGCATGGAGACATACCCATACACAAACAGCATATCTTCACAAATCTGTTACTCGCATTAGACAACTGCCCAACCAGTTTTTACCTGACAATAAAATCAGAGCGTGCCTCTATCATGATCTTTTTCTCATTCATAATATGCTCCTGTTGCCTTGTCTCCACAATGTGATGTTTCTTCAAGATCTTCAGAGCGTAGGCTCGGCTCTTGTCATTATTCACTTGTACCTGAAAATGAATGGCGGGGAATTTTAAATAGCAATGTTGTTTTACTTAAATCTGGTGTTATATAATTTTGTGACTGATTGAATTGTGTTTTTGTCCTGGTCACTGTTGCTGGTTTTGACCACATGGCGCTCTCCCTACTTATGGTGACCAGTGTGTGGCCATGATTATATGTTTATATGACAGATTAACAGATTATGTGCCAAACAAAAGGTAAGATTGAACGTGCCAAACAAAAGGTAAGATTGAACCAAACAAAATTGATGGCCAACAAAAAAAAAAAAAAAAAATGAGAAGTATCACAGTTATGACTTAAAAGTTGTCAATATGGTAGCAGACATGTTGTATTATATATCCAATTAAAGGTAGTTGCATTGGGGAAACTACTGTATAGAAGCCCATGGCAGATACGGGAAGTCGCTTAAGACGAATAATCATCCACTGGCACTTAATCAGTTAAAAAATACATTGACCTGCTCCCAAGTGGACACCCAGCATAAAATGGCTACCAGGAAATATCTTGGGATGTTAATCAGCAGACGTTATACTGACCACATCACCCATCGAGTGCTGATTGGTCTATATAAATATGGAGTTAGCGCCATATGTCAAATAACCCCCAAGACGGGTAAAAATAATCCATTACTGTTTTACTTCCTGGGTATTGTCTCGATGTATTCTTCTGCCTTTTACTGCATATTGGCGCATAGAACCTCAAGCTACTCACGCCGAGCTTATCTTGAGTCATCTCCAGCAGCTCGCCCCGTGTCCTCGTGTTATTCATCTCTGTCTCCAATTCAGTGTTGGAGTCACTGTCCACAATCAAATACGTAAACCCTGCAGATGAATAAAACATTACCAACTGGCCTAATCCCAGCCAGCCCATATTGCGGTCCTGAATCACGACCTGGTCACGGCGTAACGTGTCTCTCCTGGAGTGTGATGTTCCAGTACCAACCTTGCTCACCCCATTCACCCATGGAGATGTGATAGTTATCCGAGAGTGAGAGTTGAGGAGTCCGATTGGATGTACGTACAATACATGAAAGGGTATGAGTCGGCCATAGTGGACGAATAAATGACGTGTGCACCTAAGTATGATGATAATATAACAAAATTAATTTTATGTGCTCCTTCATGTGTGTACGAAGCGAGTCCTGGAGTCTGGGTGGACCTATCTGTGTTGGCGCACACACATACATCTACACACATGTCTTTTTGTTTTGTTTTTTGTTTTGTATCTTGGACGGGGACAAGAGAGCTCTGCAACAATGCCCCTAGGGAGAAAGTGCTTCCATACGGGGTCTAGAGAACAGTCTGTGCACACTTCACTAGCTTCGCTACTGAGACGAATGTTGCGAATACCTTGGACTGTCAGAGTAACTGACAACTATTTCCCGGAAGACACAATTGAAGGTAGAATATTACATACAAATTAAAGGAAACAGACAAACAGCGCTGTTTGGTCACATAATGAGAAGAGAAGCGTTGGACGACTGGAAAAATCAGTGGCAGAAGTAACTGAGGCTGACCGAGAGAAATCAAGCTGGATGGACTGAGACGGTGCCATGGAGGAATATCATCAGCAGAGTTAATCCAGGGGGGAGGGGGGTGGGGGGGGGGGACGGACACACACACGCGCGCGCGCGCACGCACACCAAGATCTGTAGACAGGCGTGAAGGCGAACGACAATTGACGGGGCACATAATGATGATGGCATCCTCAATCCAACAGATGCTAACCCTTTTGGGCTCTGACAAAATGAAAGTCATGGTGTCGGCGTTAAGAGTTAAATCGCAGTTTTCCCAAAAATTAACTACCCAAATTTAAAAATTTCAACAAACAGAAAGTGCTTGAAACAAGTGAATCAAAATAATCAACGTTGCTATATTATATAGTTGTCAGCAGTCTAGAGTGAGTGATGCGGCCTGTGGTGTGCTACGAGAATCTCGTGTATCCATCATCTTGGCAAGCCATAAGAGCCAGCGTTAATCTCATCCACACATAACTAGGGCGTGCCTGTAACTTAATAACCTTATATAATACAGATTCATTATTTCTGTGTTTTCAGAGTTTAAAAAGTCAAAGAAATGATGACAGATATATCTTGGTTTGTAATTCACGGCAACTGGAGGAAAGAATGCGTTAGAGAAGTGGAAGCATTCTCAAGGAAAACTTCTACTGGGGTTTTTAATACTAATAGCGTGCAGCCTTTAAGTTTATTTTCCATTCACAACTTTTACTTGCTCTTTCTCGCTGTCAGTCTGCTGCTATCGGCCCTTTTTAAAGGTCTATAAATTAGTAATTTAACTACTTTCCCTTTTCTTCTTTATCCCCACCGCACACCCACCTCCCCCTATCCCCCATTGGTTCAGAGACCCTCAACCAAATCACCCCAAGCCCTCCTATCTTTTTTTTTTTTTGCATATCCTTTACAGGACATTGCTGTCAACATCAGCATCTTTCAGCTGATTGTTGATTTCTTCGCAAGATAACGCTCAGTAGTTTGCCTCCTATCTTCAGCTATCCCTTACAGCTCTGTCCGTGTCCTCCCACATTGTTCATATCTGTTACTGCTTATCTTTTACATTAATTTTTTTTCTTCCTGTATTTCTTTTGCCCTGTGTGTTCCAGACCTACTTTTCTAGTGCTACTGTTCTCGGGGTTTCGCATTGTATGTGACACATGCCTGGGGTCACTGACAGTAAGGTCAGTGTCCTGGTACACATAAACAAGTTCACGAATTAAAATAGGGCCGGGTAATTTCGGGAGAGAGACAGTTTTAGGCTGGGTAGTAATGTGGTGGTGAGCCCAGGGGGGGGGGGGGGGGGGGGGGGGGGGGGGGGGGGGGGGGGGGGGGGGGGTGGGGGTTGGGGTGGGGGGGGTGGTTGGGTGGGGGGGGGGGAAAAGAAAGGGTTTTAAAAAAAGTGGAAAACAGACCGGGGGTTCTTTTAAACGGGCCGAGAGGGTGGATTGTTTTTGGTTTAGTTTAGACCGACAGGAGGAAAGGTTTTTGTGGTTTCTGGGGAAAGTTTTTTAAAGAATTTTGTGAATTGGGTTAAAAGGGAAAAAATTCCCCAAAAATTTTTTTCCCGGAAATGATGGAAATTGGCCCAAATGGGTTTTTTTTGAGTGGGTGGAGAGGGTAGTTACCTTTTCGTGGGATGAGAAATTTTGACCCTAGAAACCCCTTTTTTCGGTGGGCAAAATTTTTGTATATTCTGAGGAAATTTTTTTCCTTTTGGTTTATTGGTTTTTTGTCCTTTTTCCCGAATTAAAAAATTTAAGTCCCAAATTTTTTCTTTTTCCTTATTTTTCGTGGAACCTTGTAATTTTTTAGATGGGTATGTAAATTATTTGAGGAAATTAAAAGAAAAAATTTTTAAAAACCCTAAACCAAAAAATTCCTTTTTGGCCCAAATTTTGCAGTTGGGGTTTTTTTCTTTCTTTCCTATTTTTGGCCCTTGGATTTTTACCCCCCCATGACCCAACAAAAACCCAAACCAAATCCACCAATTTTCCCAGGAAACCAATTAATAAATGTTTGTAGTTTTTTTATAAGTGTTATTTGAAAGGTTTCCCCAGCAGTACCTATTTATACAACCATCAACCTACAGATGTATTCACTCATGCCAACCCATTCACCTGCATGCTTGTTTGTTTGTCTTTCTGGATGCCTGTTTCTGGCCATCCATCTCCCCACTCATCGACCCATCAACCAACCTAACAATCCACCCATCTCCCCACGCACCTACTTAATTATCTTTAAATATGTCTGTTTGTCTGTCAACTTACCTACCAATATACGCGCATATGTATGTCTGTCTACCTATATAACTTACATATATATCTACCTGCTATCTAGCTACAAGCCTATGGTGCTCTATGGACAATAGAGAACTGTTAACACACACGCACGCACGCACACACACGCACGCAGAGAGAGAGAGAGAGAGAGAGAGAGAGAGAGAGGCAGACAGACAGACAGACAGACAGAGAGAGAAAGACAGACAGAGAGAGAGAGAGAGAGAGAGAGAGAGAGAGAGAGAGAGAGAGAGAGAGAGAGAGTAAACTGAGGTACATGGGAATCACCTTCGACAGAAGCCTGTCATTCGGGGATCAAGAAGTTGTGTAATGTTATCAGATCTAACAGGGACTTGGTGCGCTGAAGATCATGGACATGGAGCAGAGAATATTGTTCATACTCTATCAACATCTAATTCTCTCAGTAAATGAGTATGGATTGGGACTGCCCACAGTGTCAAAGAGTCAGCTGGTGAAACTAGAGTGCCTACAGAATGAAACTATGCGGATGACACGCCAGTTGTGTGTATGTGATACATACTAGTATTACCTATAACTGCAGACAGGCTCAAGGCGCTGCAGGCTAAATCATATCCCCAAGTGGCTGTAGACGCGGACATTCCCTGCATGAAGGAAGCCCTGGCACAGTTAAGGGCCATAGGCTGATCAGAGGAAAATCATGGATGGCTCAGGCAGAGGACACAATAAGAGAAGTGTGTATGCTTGAGAATATTGGGAGAGTAGAGGAGTGGGTCAAAATACCAGTGATAATGTCAGATCTGTGCGGGGTTTAACATTGGGTCGGGAATGCAGGGATTAGCTAGCAGGCTGCACTGAATGGGAGATGCAACAATTTATCCAGTGAATGAATCACCAAAAAAGGTGAAGTAGATTGTGAGCTTTACTAAAACACGATCACATGAAACATATTCTTGTTAACAATTGATCCATGACGATTCGCCACCAGCGATGTAATCATCTACACGGATTGCTCTGTGTTAAGAGGTAAAATAAGTGTCTGGGGGTTAGATGAGATAGATCATCACGGTTTGGAGAGATTGGGGCTGCAGGAAGTTACCTGAGGATCTGCCGACACTCAAAACTCCAAGGAAAGGCCAGACAGATACACAATGATACTGCTACTGGTACCATTAGTATTACGACTCTTCGCTGGCTGTTGTAGATAGAGACAGAGCACGTATGGAAATGTCTCAAGTGCTGTTGTGTCCTTTATTTACTCAGCTCAACTCAACTCTACAGGACGTTGCAGTCAACCCATGCATTTACTGACTTTGTGATTTCTAGCCAATTTTGCCAGCAATAGTTTGCCATTTATTTCTGATTGACCAGCGCCTCAAACCACCGAAAACAACGAAAGTTAATTTTCTTACAAATCGCCAGCAGCTTATTTCAAACTCTTCAACTAGGTATGTCGGAGAATTGTAAAACTGTGTTTCACTAACCACTAAGCCACAGTCGCCGACAGACGTCTAAAGTCAAGTAGAAAATCAAGGACCCTCATATACTTCGTATCCCATTAAACACATGGCGCAAGACCTATAATTATATTGATCTATCGGCACTCAAACGTGATGTGGTCAACAAACCACCAGCCGCCTTTCCTTCCCCAAACATTTCCTGGTACCCATTTTAGTCTGGGTTGACCTGAGAGCCCAGGTCTGTTTTATTTCCTTTAAATATGGCTTAATGCGAATTCGAACCCATGGCCATCGGCTCGACAGGCAAGCGTATATGATAAGCGCTAAGTTAGCGAAATTGGAAGGTTGTCGGCAAACATTCTTGCACAGGTGAGACAATGTTCGCAAGAACAGGCGATGGCACGGTAACGAATATAAGCAACCAGTATGGATCAAGATATGCACTGGGGCGATAAGGATAAGCATTAACAGCTTCAAGTGAATAGCACTCATAATCTTCATCACCTGACTTGCAATTGGCAAATGATGAGGCTGATGATGATGATGATGATGATGATGATGATGATGATGCTGATGATGATGATGATGATGATGATGATGATGGTGAAGATTTTGATGAAGACGATCAAGATCTTAATGAAGATGGGGATGATAGTGATAATGATGACGATGATGATTTTTGGTGATGATAATGATGATGATGATATGGAAATAAAGCTTTGCTGTACTTACAAGCTCCACCCTGCCGAAGCCGCCAACACCTAGTGTGGCTATCATTGTCAGATCGCTGAGTCTTAGTTTTGCATACTCCGAGTCCACGCTGTAACAGGGAAGATAGTTATTGTTAGAATAACAATGGAGAAGCTGTGTCAGTTGTCAAATCATTGTGGACAACCACAATAACTATACGGGCAAAGAAAATAATTGTGTAATTACTATGTGGATAAAAAACAACAACAGAGAACTATGCGGACAAAAAGAATAACTGTGTGGACAAGAAGAATAACATGGATACGGAGAATAATTACACTAGCAAAGAGAATAATTATACTGGCAAACTTTCTCTAGCAATGAGAATAAATATACTGACAAAGAGATTAATATGTAGAAGCTATGGCAAATATAATAATACTGTAGACAAGGAAAATAGCTGCGTGGACAAAGATAATAACTATACTGACAAAGAGAATAAATATACAGACTAATAGAATAACTATGTGGACAAAGAAGGCAATTATACGGACAAGAGAAATAACTATACCGACATACATAACGAACAAACAAGAAGTAAGCAGACAAAGAGAATTACTGTACGGACAAAGATAATAAAGATATAACAATCATACGGCTTAGTTCTCTGTTCCAAACAGTTACTGCGATTTCTCTGTATATACATATGGACGAGATTAACCATAGATACAGGAAAAATACTAGGAAAAACAAAGAAATGGTAGACCAAGAAACAGGTTTATAAAACAGTCACGTATTACGTATCAATGCAGACGTGTTGAAATATATAGAGCTACCTGAAACGGACTTCTACTGATTATGATGTGTATGGTATGATTTGGGAGTATATCGCTTTGCGTTGATTTTCACACTGAGGCGTTGACCGTTCAGGAAGCAATTACAAACTACTGAATGCAATATTGCCTAGAAAAATCACAGACAGTCATAAATGCTGCGGTTGTTTGTGACGTCCTGTAACGGACACGTATCTAACTTCTAAACTGGGATGGAATGATAAGGACGCTTCAAGTCCAAGGGCTAAAAGACTTCTTTTTTTTCGCCCGCTTCGCTTTGAACTCAAGCATAGGCCATGCACACTATTTATAGTAGCGATGGACTGAATTTTGCGTGTGGATTAGCTTCCCCTATTTACAGTGTATTAACAGTTAATTAAAAATACACCCTGTATCGTCATATTAGGGTCAGCGTATTATTTGTTTTCATTCGTGGTATCTTCCGCAATTTCAATGCTCGGTAAAGGAAATTACACTATAACACTTAAACATTTGATTGTGTACCATGTTTGGTCTAAACCTACATTTCGTTTGGCACTGAATCTGTTAAAGCAACAGCAACATGGGGCACAGAGAGTTAAGTGACGTGACTAAAAAACTAGCGCCATAACCATCAAAACAAAGAGATTCTTATTAGTATCCTTGGTGAAGCCATACACCCAGGTCTTATCTCTTGTTATTTCACAGTTCGCGCATGCTTTCCTACAAAAACCCAGGCAGTGGCGGCAAGCAGGCTAAACAACACCAGCCTGTTTTCAGGGCATGAATGAACAAATGACGTATTCAGCAGTTGAATCCGTTGATGAAGTGAATCATAGACTTGTTCTTGCGCTAGCTTTGGGCGTCACTTTTGGTAATCCCTTTGATTTGTGTGGGTGTTTTCTAATTTTTCAAGGCTGCCTAATAATGTTTCCTTCTTACTTTCACGTTTGAGATGTAGTAAACAGAGTATAGAAGTTTGGCATGTGAGAGTTGTGACGCAATGCACCATCTGTGTGATGCTTGTTCCTTGTTCCAAAACAAGACAAAAATAACACTGTTTGAACTAAACTAACGTCTAACGTACGCTGTTCGGAGACAACTGAGCGAACTTTATTTAACCTGAATAATAATGGAGGGGGAGGATTACAGGCAATATGATGGACTTCATTGAACCGGGTTTGATCCGTCTCATTCGGCAGAGTGGCCTTTCAAAAGCCTCGTACAGAGCACGAACTCAGCAGCTCAAGCAACGACCCCCAGGAGGCTCCGAGAGAACTGAACTAGCGAACAGAATGATAGAGTCCGAAAACGATCCCACCACCTTCAGAGCACGGGGCATGGGCTTGCAGACCACTTAACTTCTGGTTGGGTTGTGAGTTGAGTTGAGTTAAGAACCGACATCACTGCACTCAGAACTCAGGACATTCCCATACGTGCTCCGTCCTCTCGTTCAACAGCCAGCGAAGAGTCATACTACTAATCGTTCCCACTGCTATCTGATTAAAAGTTCTCCTGGTCTTCCCTCTCAGTTTTGAGATTCTTCCAGAACCCCTGCCGATCCCCCGCAATCTCATTCTTTCCACATATGGGTTCTGAATCTGTTCCTCCGTCTTCTCCACCTGGTCCCACAAGCGTACGACCACCTCCCCCTTATCCATAGGCAATTTGCCACCAAGAGGTACATTCCCTGCTAGCCTATCAGCCTGTTCATTCCCCCCGCACTCTCGCATGGCCAGGGCAAAATATCCATACAATTCTCACAATTTGTGACCTCTGAAGCGACAAGAGCTTCTGGTTGTGAAACACTTGCACTTCAAATTTATAATAATTACATGAAAGACGTTGTTGTATTTGTCATTCTTCCCACCTTCTACTAAACGCCCATACAATACCACTAAACCTCTCGCTTCACACCGACCTGTCACGGAATCACAGTTTGAACAGCACTGCGCTTTACTTTGCTGCATATCCGTTACAGGACGTGGTAGTGAACTCCAGTGTTGTTTCGCTGTTTATCATTTATTGGCAAGCTAACGTTCAGTAATTTGCCATTGATTTCTGAAGGACCGGCACTCATACCTTTGTATGGGAACCACGCAAGGCGATCTGCTTCCAAATCGCTCTTAGCTGAGTTTTGAACGCGTATTCAAGAATACAAATTTACATTCGCAAGCCCTTCCCCACAGAGCCAGTACTACGCGAGATTTCACAATAACCCAATCAGTATTTACTCACAGCTGACTTTACAAGCCTCCCTGTTCCCATTTCTAATCTCACGGGCCTTATATAGGAAACCATAAATGTCCATTGATTGTATAACCGTCCCTCTATCCGTGCATGTCTCTACTCGCTTTTCTCTCTCGCTCTCCTTCTCTCCTAGCTCTCTCACAGCAGAACAAGATAAATATTTGCTCACAGATTAGCTGAACTACCGCGGATTGTTTTATCTATCAGGATTACACCGATCTAAAGCACAGATTCGTCCACGTTTGTGGATGTTTTATGCATATCTCCATAAACAGCCGTCTATTATGTCTTTCTTTTTTTCACCTTAGCTGAAACCTTAACAGCCGTAAATGCTTCGGGTAGGAAGACTTATTAGTAGCAAATTCTGAGACACAAAGGGTCATGAGCTGTTATTACATACTAGGTTCATCATTATCATGTGCGTGCCGGTAAGCGTAGGCGGTCATGTTCGCCATCTCCCACGATCATCAGAGTCGTGGCCAAGTCATTCAGATATTTACTTCTCTGTTTTCCCCTTGTTCTTTTTCCTTCAATCTTGCCAGTTGTCACTAAGCTGTCTAGTTTATTTCTTCTCAAACATTTTTGATCTAAATTCTCTAATCAGTTTACGGTTTTCATTTCCTTCTTGTAGGACTTGTTCATTGGTTTTTCTGTCTGTCCATGGTATTCTTTGTATTTTCCTCAGAAATCACATTTCCACAACCATTACATGTTTGTCAGCTTGTCTGCTCATTGACCACGCTTCACATCCATACAAAAGTATAGGTTTTATGTAGCACTTCACACACTATTTTTCTCATTGCAATTGAGTTAACCACCCCATTCTAACGGAAATACACTAAAACTTCGGCTTTCGTCGGTGTCGGTTTTAGTCGATTTTGTCCGCGAAAAAGTGTGTCTCGGTTTTCTTCGGTTGCCTCGGATTTCGTCGGTTTAGCCACGTTATCTCGCTGCTAATTTTGCGCAAACAGATGGACCCATGCGTTCTTCTGCTCAGTTTGGCGTTGTTTTTCGTTGTGTGAGCATCACTTGCTAATAAGTTAACATTTTCCTGTTAGCTCCATCATGGAACCAAGGAAAGAGCCTAGAGCCGGCAGTCCTTTGAAGAAGAAAGCAAGCAATACGATCGTGTTGAAGAAGGAAATCATTGAAAAATACGAGAGCGGCATTAAGATTTCTGAAATCGGCCGCAAGTACTGGAAGTCGTAATCCACGATAAGTTTCATTGTGGCGAAAACAGGAGCAATAAAGGAGGCTAATATAGCGAAAGGTGTGAATGTGCTATCGAAACAGAGATCGCAAACAATTGAAGATGTCGAACAATTATTAATTTGGATAAATCAAAAACAGTTAGATGGCGATTCTGTTTTGGAGGCAATCATATGTGAAAAGGCCAGACTGTTGAATGCCGATCCCATTAAGAAAATGCCAGGGAAGATTGCTAGTGAGCTTAGTAATTTTAAGATCAGCACAGGATGGTTTGAAAAATTCAAGAGGCGCACTGGCATACACAGTGTTACTAGGCACGGCGAATCTAAGAGTTCGGTCAAGTGAGTGGCACCTTGCAGTCTTGACAGACCAAAGTATGTGAGTTGGAATGTGGTCAAAGTTCCATCACAATGCCTGGGCAGAGCTTCAGAGAAACATGTGGTGCCCAAACGACATGTTCCCTCTCTCGGCCGTGCCTTGTGTTTTCCAGAGGAATGGGTAACCAATACGTCTGGCACAAGGTAGGCTGCAGACGCTGGCGGCTCAGAGTCAAAACCTCCGAGACCTCGCCACCACGAACCCGAGGGACCTCTCTCTTTCTCTCTCTCTCTCTCTCTCTCTCTCTCTCTCTCTCTCTCTCTCTCTCTCTCTCTCTCTCTCTCTCTCTCTCTCTCTCTCTCTCCTTTGTTCGTAACCCGAGGCATTGTTCGTTACCCGAGACATACAATTTTCAAAGTTGTTGTTCGTAACTTGAATCGTTCGTGACCCGAGGCGTTCGTAACCCGAGGAACCACTGTAGTTTAGTTTTAAGAATTCATGGCTTCCTTCGTTTCGTGTTGACTGACATCTGCAGCATGCACATAACGAGATACCCAGAATTATTCCAAGTAATAAATTGTGCAACCGATTGATTGTGTATTCTTTAATTAAAATTAATATACTGTCATGAACTGCAATTTCATGATTGATAACATCCCCCTCCCCACTGTAACGAAAATAGATATTTATAAAGGCTTTAAATGATAGATAAATCTTAATATTAAGTTTTTAAAAGGCTACATTCGTAGAAAGTATTATAGTACTTTTCCAATAGTGCTCCCAACATAGTAAGCTGAAAACACTCAACTCAAAATGTAACAAACAAACGCACAAGCAAATAAACACTCATTAATGACATCAAACGCATTGCAAGTGCTCATACACTTTACGAAATTGCCCAGCCTCTTCTCCTGTTCAAACTACACGTGTTAACACAATTCGCCACGTTGTACGAATTATCAATGTTTTTCACTGTGTTATCATTTTCTCTGGGAGTTTTCAGTAATATAGCATATTAAAACCAAACAAGCAGCAAGGAATGGCCTATGTCAAAGTTTGAGGGCATTGGGTGCAATTTCTTTAAAGCTCCGTGTAAAAGTGAAACAAGAGTGAAGGTCTCTTTTACATGTATAGGATGTATTTTAATGACTATGCAGTGTTTGAAAATATTGTCGGTCCAAGTTTTGTATTTTACCCTCTGTGAAGTTCATGCAACATAAAAGGTAAATACAAAACTTGGACCGGCAATATTTCCGAAAACTGCACAGTTATTAAAAATACACCCTGTATTATGACGCATTGGGCATATATTGTTAGACGCATATTTGTATAGACCAATCGGCACTCGGTGCTGACGTGGCCGGTATTACATCGACCGTCTTTACTTCCGAAGACTTCCCTTTACTTCCCGTGTTCCCATTTTAGCCTGGGTCCACCACTGAGATTAGGGCAATTTTATAAATCCCAATCCACTCCAATGAGGATCGAATCCCAGACCTCCAGGACTGCAGGCGAGTGTCTACACTACTCTACCGCAGCAATGTTTGCTATGCTAAAAGACACGATATAGAAATATCATTGGTAGAATTTTATGCAAATGGACGTATGTATGTCCAATGTGCGTTTCTTTATACCAGTAGTGTGAAAGTATGGATCGGAAACATTTAGAACGACTGAAACAATTATTAATAATCCACAAACATGAAACATGAAACATGAAACATATGAAACATGTATGTACATGTGCCTGCTCAGAATAGGTCTAAAATGGTATGACAGATTCAACAATGTCGAATGTCGAGGAGAAAGGGGTCTTGCCAACCCACCTAATATTCGCGGCCTAGAATATGCCACACCCCAACGTAACAACCCCATTTCCGACTTCTGGGGTACCCATTTTACGTCCACAAGTCAAGAACAAGAAGTCAGAAGTCAGTCTAAGTGTGTGCAGAGACGGTTTCAATATTTCTACCAAACCGACCTCCCCGAGATTTGGTGTGACCGCAGGACAGGTGAACAAATTAGGAAGAACTTGGAATTAACAAAGATGTGGTTCCTGAGACGAATAATGCTAAATCCTTGGACTGCCAGAGTAACTAATGGCGATTGCTTGAAAGAAGCTAATGAAGCTAGAACATTATATACAACAATAAGAAAGAGGCAAATAGCTTTCTTTGGTCATGTGATGAGAAGAGAGGCATTGGAGAACATAGTGTTACCTGGAAAGATCAAGGGGAAGAGAAGCGGAGGCCGACCAAAAGAAATGATGCTGGATGGATTGAGACGGTAGCATGGAGGAATATCATCAACAGTGTTGATCCAGAACACCAAAGACCGAGATCTTTGGAGAGCCATGAACGCCTACGCCAGCTGGCAGGGCACTTGATAGTGATGACGCAGGACAGAAAGAGTGACAGTGGACAGTATCTACTATGGGAATACCTGTAACTTTGCAGTCAGTGGAACATCAAGAAGAATACGCATTGTGACATGAAACAAGCAAACAAGAATAGATGACAACAAACAGATGCAAGCCACACGTTTCAAATAATCTAGGAATGAAGGTGCATTATCTGTGAAGCAGAAACAAATATTTACAGTAATTGCCTAAACTCTGCCAAGCTCAGGTATTTAAAGTTAGGATGGCTTATATCAAGTTTTACAGATTAAAAAGTAAAAAAGAACTACAAATCAGAAGATACAAGTACAAAATAAATAACTCGTGGTAAAAGGGATGTATAATGGGATATATGCTCATAGTAACGTCCAAATCAATGCTCACGAACATAAATACAAAGGGTGAACACGCAGTGAAGAAAAATAAGGATAGAGGGCCTTGACTGCTCACGCATATCGCTGTGTTACATGATAATACTGGTAATAAGACTATTAATAAGACTTATTATTACACGCATTGGGTAGTATTTGATATATGGTGAATCTCATATTATATAATACTCTTATAAACATCACACTGGAAGGCAAGGTTGAGGAGAAGCGAGCAAAAGCTAGACAACGATACAAGTGGGAAGATAACATCAAGAGATGGACGAACATCAGCCTGACAGAATGTACAGTCACGGCGAGAGACAGTGTTGGAGATCCATTGCAGTCAACCTTCATTGCGGAGACGGTACCTGATTAATTGATTGATTGATTGATTGATTGATTGATTGATTGATTGATTGATTGATTGAATCTCATATTTCCTGCAGACCAATCGGAACTCATTGAGTTATGTGGTGAATACCTCACTGATCGCTTTTACTACCCAGAACATATTCTGATACCAGCTCTGGACTCTGCAAACCTGGGTGTGCAGGTCAAGTTTTAACAAAATCAGCCTTAATGCAGTTTAAACTACGCACTTACATATTTCTCAGCCTGTCTTAATGATATTTAAACTACGCACTTACATATTTCTCTGTCTGTCTTAATGCTGTTTAAACTCCATCCATCCATCATGTGCCAAGCCGGTAAGCGTGGGCGGTCATATTCTGCCCTCTCACTCGATCATCAAAGTCGTGGATCCTGTCTCGACCATGCGATGTGGCCAAGCCATCTAGGTATTTACTTCTCGGTCTTCCCCTTGGTCTCTTCCCTTTGATCTTGCCAGTTGTCACCAAGTTCTCCAATTCATTTCTTCTCTTAACATGCCCAAAAATGTTGACTGTCTACGTCTAATGTCTCCAATCAGTCCACGATCTTCATTTGTTTCCCGAAGGACTTGCTCACCAGTTCCTCTGTCTGGCTGTTTAAACTACACACTTACATATTTCTCCGGCTGTCTTAATGATGTTGAAACAACGCACTTACATATTTCTCAGTCTTAATGCTGTTTAAACTACACACTTGCATATGTCTCTGTCTGTCTTAATGCTGATTAAACTACGCACATACATATTTCTCTGCCTGTCTTAATGCTGTTTAAACTACACACTTATATATTTCTCTGTCTGTCTTAATGCTGTTTAAACTAAGCAATTACATATTTCTCTGTCTGCCTTAATGCTGTTTAAACTATGCACTTACATATTTCTCTGTCTCTCTTAATTCTGTTTAAACTACACACTTATATATTTCTCTGTCTGTCTTAATGCTGTTTAAACTACGCACTTACATATTTCTTTGTTTGCTTTAATGCTGATTAAATTATGCACTTACATATTTCTCTGCCTGTCTTAATGCTGTTTAACTGAGTGTGAAACAACAATGACTGAATTAAGCAAAGTTCTATTTCTGCCCTATCCTTACCCTCTGCCCAGACCACCCCCACTACCAACTCTATAGTTCTCTTGACTGTCGCATTCGCATGCACAATAGTTAACTAATATGGTGCCGTTAAAATTCTCAAAAAGGCAACTTTTAATTTGTTTTTATTTATATTGAAGGGTTAAATATTCGGCAAAGAATAGAAAAGTTTAAATATTGAGCACAACCCAATACTGGCAACGCCGATCACATTCTGGTATGAACCTAAGGCCTATCCACGTCAATATGGAAGCACTATACTCGAGTTTCGCCCTCATTTGAGCTCTTCAGTAGTGCATATCCCTGACCGGATCCGGAAACAGTCCCGGATCACGCGTGTGAAGCGGGTGTGTAACCACGCGGCACACACTGGACACACCAAATTATCACAACAGAACATCACAACGCTACCCATCGTAGGCTATGCTCAAGATTGCCCAATCGCCGCGACCGACGTCCGTCAATCGATGGGACCCGAACGATCAGGACTTCTCACTGGCAAGGAACACCAGGCCTCCTAAATCCAGTGAGCAATAATCAATTGATTATGTGGTTGCTTCGGGATTTGAAATTTAAATATTGAGCACAACCCAATACTGGCAACGCCGATCACATTCTGGTATGAACCTAAGGCCTATCCACGTCAATATGGAAGCACTATACTCGAGTTTCGCCCTCATTTGAGCTCTTCAGTAGTGCATATCCCTGACCGGATCCGGAAACAGTCCCGGATCACGCGTGTGAAGCGGGTGTGTAACCACGCGGCACACACTGGACACACCAAATTATCACAACAGAACATCACAACGCTACCCATCGTAGGCTATGCTCAAGATTGCCCAATCGCCGCGACCGACGTCCGTCAATCGATGGGACCCGAACGATCAGGACTTCTCACTGGCAAGGAACACCAGGCCTCCTAAATCCAGTGAGCAATAATCAATTGATTATGTGGTTGCTTCGGGATTTGAAATTTAAATATTGAGCACAACCCAATACTGGCAACGCCGATCACATTCTGGTATGAACCTAAGGCCTATCCACGTCAATATGGAAGCACTATACTCGAGTTTCGCCCTCATTTGAGCTCTTCAGTAGTGCATATCCCTGACCGGATCCGGAAACAGTCCCGGATCACGCGTGTGAAGCGGGTGTGTAACCACGCGGCACACACTGGACACACCAAATTATCACAACAGAACATCACAACGCTACCCATCGTAGGCTATGCTCAATACACGCGTGATCCGGGACTGTTTCCGGATCCGGTCAGGGATATGCACTACTGAAGAGCTCAAATGAGGGCGAAACTCGAGTATAGTGCTTCCATATTGACGTGGATAGGCCTTAGGTTCATACCAGAATGTGATCGGCGTTGCCAGTAGTGGGTTGTGCTCAATATTTAAATTTCAAATCCCGAAGCAACCACATAATCAATTGATTATTGCTCACTGGATTTAGGAGGCCTGGTGTTCCTTGCCAGTGAGAAGTCCTGATCGTTCGGGTCCCATCGATTGACGGACGTCGGTCGCGGCGATTGGGCAATCTTGAGCATAGCCTACGATGGGTAGCGTTGTGATGTTCTGTTGTGATAATTTGGTGTGTCCAGTGTGTGCCGCGTGGTTACACACCCGCTTCACACGCGTGATCCGGGACTGTTTCCGGATCCGGTCAGGGATATGCACTACTGACGAGCTCAAATGAGGGCGAAACTCGAGTATAGTGCTTCCATATTGACGTGGATAGGCCTTAGGTTCATACCAGAATGTGATCGGCGTTGCCAGTAGTGGGTTGTGCTCAATATTTAAATTTCAAATCCCGAAGCAACCACATAATCAATTGATTATTGCTCACTGGATTTAGGAGGCCTGGTGTTCCTTGCCAGTGAGAAGTCCTGATCGTTCGGGTCCCATCGATTGACGGACGTCGGTCGCGGCGATTGGGCAATCTTGAGCATAGCCTACGATGGGTAGCGTTGTGATGTTCTGTTGTGATAATTTGGTGTGTCCAGTGTGTGCCGCGTGGTTACACACCCGCTTCACACGCGTGATCCGGGACTGTTTCCGGATCCGGTCAGGGATATGCACTACTGACGAGCTCAAATGAGGGCGAAACTCGAGTATAGTGCTTCCATATTGACGTGGATAGGCCTTAGGTTCATACCAGAATGTGATCGGCGTTGCCAGTAGTGGGTTGTGCTCAATATTTAAATTTCAAATCCCGAAGCAACCACATAATCAATTGATTATTGCTCACTGGATTTAGGAGGCCTGGTGTTCCTTGCCAGTGAGAAGTCCTGATCGTTCGGGTCCCATCGATTGACGGACGTCGGTCGCGGCGATTGGGCAATCTTGAGCATAGCCTACGATGGGTAGCGTTGTGATGTTCTGTTGTGATAATTTGGTGTGTCCAGTGTGTGCCGCGTGGTTACACACCCGCTTCACACGCGTGATCCGGGACTGTTTCCGGATCCGGTCAGGGATATGCACTACTGACGAGCTCAAATGAGGGCGAAACTCGAGTATAGTGCTTCCATATTGACGTGGATAGGCCTTAGGTTCATACCAGAATGTGATCGGCGTTGCCAGTAGTGGGTTGTGCTCAATATTTAAATTTCAAATCCCGAAGCAACCACATAATCAATTGATTATTGCTCACTGGATTTAGGAGGCCTGGTGTTCCTTGCCAGTGAGAAGTCCTGATCGTTCGGGTCCCATCGATTGACGGACGTCGGTCGCGGCGATTGGGCAATCTTGAGCATAGCCTACGATGGGTAGCGTTGTGATGTTCTGTTGTGATAATTTGGTGTGTCCAGTGTGTGCCGCGTGGTTACACACCCGCTTCACACGCGTGATCCGGGACTGTTTCCGGATCCGGTCAGGGATATGCACTACTGACGAGCTCAAATGAGGGCGAAACTCGAGTATAGTGCTTCCATATTGACGTGGATAGGCCTTAGGTTCATACCAGAATGTGATCGGCGTTGCCAGTAGTGGGTTGTGCTCAATATTTAAATTTCAAATCCCGAAGCAACCACATAATCAATTGATTATTGCTCACTGGATTTAGGAGGCCTGGTGTTCCTTGCCAGTGAGAAGTCCTGATCGTTCGGGTCCCATCGATTGACGGACGTCGGTCGCGGCGATTGGGCAATCTTGAGCATAGCCTACGATGGGTAGCGTTGTGATGTTCTGTTGTGATAATTTGGTGTGTCCAGTGTGTGCCGCGTGGTTACACACCCGCTTCACACGCGTGATCCGGGACTGTTTCCGGATCCGGTCAGGGATATGCACTACTGAAGAGCTCAAATGAGGGCGAAACTCGAGTATAGTGCTTCCATATTGACGTGGATAGGCCTTAGGTTCATACCAGAATGTGATCGGCGTTGCCAGTATTGGGTTGTGCTCAATATTTAAATTTCAAATCCCGAAGCAACCACATAATCAATAGAAAAGTTATTTAATGTGTTGGAAATATGTTAATACAAGATCACATTCATTTTGTTTCAATGGTTGTTGAATATCCACATATGGTGGACAGAGGCTGGCACGCCGAGTATTTTGAAACATGACTTCAGCACAACACTACGAACAAGTTGCCAGCCCGTGATCTAGAACTTCTTATCATCATTATCATGTGGCTTGCCATTAAGCGTGGGCGGTCATGTTTAGCCATTTCACACGATCACCAGAGTCGTGAATCAGCTCCATGGTCTTGTCTCGACCATGCTATGCGTATTTACTTCTCCTTGTTCTTTTCCCCTTAATCTTGCCAGTGATCGCCAAGTTCTCTAATGTATTTCTTCGCATAACGTGTCCAAAACATCTCGACTGTCGACCGATCTTCTTATAGTCTTTGCTGTGTGACGTTGGTGGTCATGTCTGTCCACAGTCCTCTATCTCGTGTTCGTCCAGTCATTTCTTATTCTCATGTTTTTCCGTGCCATGATGTTAAATTGTCTAGCATCTTCTGCGTTTATCTCCCCCTGAATCACTTCCCCTCCAACTTTCACCTTCTAATGGCATGCACACAAATTGTGGACTGTCTTTTTCTGATTCGAGTCACCAGTTCTCTTTGTGAGTTCTTCAATGTATCTTCATTGCTCTTTCTATCCGTCCAAGTTATTCTGATCATTCTCCGATAAATCCACATGTCTGCAGTCTCCACATAATTCCTCACTTGTCCATGATTCGCGCATCCTTATATCAGGGATGTCTCAATATCGCTCTTAAGAACGCTTGTGGTCTTGAACATAAAGAGTTAATTAAGAAAGATACGTCACTATGATTGTTGCTCAAGTGAAACAGTCCCGCCCTTGTTGTCAGCTAAATTTAGCGTCATCAATCTTATAAATTTAGTTTACCGTTAAGATGGGTTGTCCAATTACCTGGAATAAATCTGGGGTTGTCTTAGATTTTGTCAAACCATCTAGATAATGGTGCTATTTTCAGTTTGTGTCAATGCAATTGTTGAAAGCAGGTAATGGTTAGAATGAGATCTTACAAAAATAGATAATCAAATATTTGTGGGAACAAAACAATTATTGTATTTGAAAACAACATGTAAGCGTTAGATATGAAATATGAAAGAGCATTTAATGTAAGACGTTAGCATCAAGCAAAATAAGATAATTAAAATATGATTGTAAACTTGTACTAATCAAGGTAATTTCAAAGCAGAAAATGTCGTTGGGGTGTGAAGTGTTAGGAATTCGTATGCTTTAGGTCACGTTATAATGAAGTAGGATAGATAGTTCACTCCTTGCCATCTTTTGCGGGGCACAAAATCCCTAGCTTTTTGAAACCCCTCTGATGTGTCTCCATCTTGAAAAAGTAGAGCAGCTTGGGTGTTTAAATGACTCCCTAGAGTAACACTGACGGCAGCGCTGCTACTGGTAGGGTCTCCCATGGCGGTTAGGTAAAAGGGCGACACAAACCGTGTGGGTAAATTGGGAAAAGTCATCGGCTTTGGAAAGATAACCCGAAAAAATGCTTGCCGAAGTCGGATGTACTGAGCCACAGGTTTGAAGAACCAGTTCAACGCAGTTAACTGTATCTTGTTCTTTCTTCTTAAGTCCTTCGCTGCCCTATGCCATTAGGCGTCGCAGGCTTGTTTGATGATTAGTTTCCGTACTAGGGCTTGCTCGGTCGCTTGGTCTATTGAGATGTAGTGGGTTTTTAAGGTGTTGATGACTCCGTCGATCCTTGATGTTTCCAATTTCATGTTGCATGCTCTTGCTTCTGGCGACATTGAGTTCATTCTCACTAGATGGCCGAACCAGGTAAGTAATTAACTGTATGATGTCAAATATTCTTAAAAATATCGGGTTCTCATTCTATAACGTTGGGTCAACACAATAGAACTCGGAAAGAAGAATTGGACCAATAACGTTGGGTCAACACAATAGACGTCGGAAAGAAGAATTGGACCCCTGCTGAGGATTGAATCTGGACTATAATTTTGGTAGGTAAGTGTACTAGCTACAATGCAACAGGGCTGCTGTTTTCAAAACAGGGTTCATTTTTCATGGTTGTGCAGTGCTATGCCCCAGCATGTGAAACACTCTTAAACAAGCAAGTTAGCAGATCAAGTACAGGACCCTTCTACACATCTTAATTTTCTGATTGGCAGTATGATGCTAGACCCATAGTTTTATAGACCATTCGGTTGCTGATGTGGTCAGTATAGCACCGGTCGCCTTTCCTCCCTATAACACTTCCTGGTACAGAGAAAGAATTGGTTGGTTCTAATGTTGTACACGTATTACACATACGTGTCATTTTGGGGGACCCAATGAGGCCACTAAGACAGTTCATAAATAAACATACATGTATTGTTTGTCGTTCATAGAAGTAGTGGAAAGAATCAGGGATTAGAGGTCGCACTAGACAAAATAAAATTTGAGAGCTATAGTTACCGACCGGTATTCAAACCTGTCACCTCCAAATGTCATTGAAATGACGACATCGCCTCGCTGTAGGAACGAGTGCATTTCGACGCATGGCCAATTGATATTTATGTGTAATACGTGAACTGAAATCGAACCAACCAATCATTTCTCTTGTTTAAATGTTCGTTAATATACTGGGAAAAGAAAACGGGGAAGACCAAGAGAGACCCTGCGTAGAACCATCATTAGAGAAGGCTCATTCAATGGCCAAGTAAATATCCAAGATCTACAACAGGTAGCAGCGAACCGTTAAGCATGGAGAGACAGGACTTCTGCCCTATGCGCCGCCTTAGGCTCAAGAGGAAAGACTAACTAACTAAACTAAATATACTTGACACAGAATTGCGGTCTAATGTGTTTGTGTGTTTGTTATTTCACCTATGCTGGTTTAATATAAAATTATGCAACCTATATCGCTTTTTCAATGGTTGGATACGAATTATTTCCATATTCCATAGTTGTGTGTTTATGTGCATAACAGACCTGGCTAATGAAGACATCTTTCCAGAGGTGTCTAGTTGGTCTTATATCTATCACTGTAATTCTATATATAAAATTTTAAAAAAATCTTTCTTATCGTCTTTTGAAAACCTACATTTTCAGTGTAACGAAAACAGATTAGCTATTGCTTTCGTACTCCTGATAACTCGACTGGCACCCTGCCGTCTTGATAGACGATACTCTGTAAAATGGAGTTACTCCTTTCCACAGCACAAGGCCTGTGTTGAATTTAGAGACCATGTGTTGCCCATGCATGATCTCCCCCTCCACTTCCCCCCTCAGCCTCCTTGGTTTACTCCAGATCTAAGGTAAAGCCGATACATCTGGAACAAGACAAGCTGCAGAAGCTTCCTGGAAGAACGAGGCAATGCTCTAACTGTCCGCCTGTCGTAGCTTCCATCCTAGACCAGTTGCTGGCCAAGGCTTAGGGCCTGGTTTGCACTGCCATGACATTTAGATTTTAGGTTAAATTTCCTCGCACTAAGGTAAGGCTTGGACCATCCCAATTGCGCTCAACCGCCCGAAGACGTTGGCATAATGTAGGGTGTCGGGATTGGGAGGGCCTCCCAACATTCTACGCGTTAGCAGGAGCAGGTAGTAATGTCTACTGTCCTACGGTAGCTCAGTCATATCTGACTAAGACCTGGCACTTAAACCTGATAAGTGATTAAATCAGTAATTAAATAGACCTGTAGACCTGTATGCATTTCTGGCTGTCACAGTAATTCTCTGTATAAAAATACACTCAATAAAACCCTTGAACAACTTTAAAAATTATCCTAGTTTCAAACTAAATAAAACAGATTAACTTTCCTCTCATAAACATGATAACCCAGCAGTGATGAAGTAAAGACCCCATGACAACAACATAAACCTCTTGACAACGCTGCATCTGTGTAACTTGACCCGATCTATGTCCTTGCACTTTCCAGGTCAACTGGCTGTCAGAGATTTCAGACGCAATATTTTTGTGCAAACACCCTGGTTCTATCTGGCCCATCAAGTATGCACCAGAGCAGGGATCTACGCATGGCGCACATGTGTAAACTAATTGCGCGCTCTTCGCGAACTCTTGCATAAATGTAGTCTTTGAAATCAACGCTAAACAGGGGGAGTGAATTGTTTAGGCGTGGACTCTGTTTCTGCAGACGTGCAAACATATCTTTATTTCCACAAATCTAAGACACATTCGTGAAAGACCACCATTGTATACGAAATGACACTACAGGAAGCATGTCGGGGAGTTATCTTACCCTCTGCCAAGCCGGTAAACATTACTAAGCTGTCATAACAGAGTTACTTCCCATATTCACAAAGCTTCTGAATAGTTGAGATTTCACTTCATCTGGCTAAGCAACAAATGCAGAACACCCACCCTTAACATTCAGCAACGTTAGTTTTTGTGTCTTGTCTCAGTCAATGTCATTTAATCGTATTAAACGTCCTGGACATTTAAGATTTTTTTTTTGGGGGGGGGGGGGGGGGGGGGGGGGGGGGCGCTCGCTCGCTTTCAACTCAAGCGTAGTCCATAAACACTACTTCTAGTAGTGCTAGACAGTGGTTCTCAACCGGTGGGGAATTCCCCTCCGAAGGGGGGAATTTTAGGGTTTCCAGGGGGGGGGGGGGGGGGAATGAAGATCATTTCAAGATCGCATTAATACAAGAACTGATTACTTGATATTGCTTTTCCCTTCACACTTTACAGTTATGCACGTCTCATCCTTCTAAAATTCATTTTATAAAGTAAGTAGACCCACAAATCACGTTTTATGTGGATGTCTAGACCTGTTTTAACATATTTACCTTCCATTTTTACGTATACTGTGTAGGGGTGGGGAGGGGGATTTTTAGGTAGGAAATATGAAAGGGGGGGGGGGAATGACGTTCTGAAAATATGGTGAAGGGGGGCACGGGCCAAATTTTTTATAGGAAGGGGGGGGGGGGAATGACGTTCTGAAAATATGGTGAAGGGGGGCACGGGCCAAAAAAGGTTGAGAACCACTGTGCTAGACTATATTTTGCGTGTTGATTAGTTTACCCTATTACAGATGACCCTGGCCATCAGGTGAACCCACTCCGACTTCAGAGGTACTTATAGTTTAGTCCCCAAGTTAAGGACAAGTCAAAATTTCAGTCCAACTCTCCTGTGTAGGGGTTGAACTCCTTACTTCGGTATCAGCACACCGGATGTTTAAGAACGCGAGTTCTTATCCATTCGGTCATGCTGACCTCCATTTAAGAATATGAAATGGGTACATTCATCAATACCATCATGTGTCCTGCCAACTGACGTGGGCGAGCATGCATTTCCACACATCTGGGCGCCTGGTGTAGTGGATCTATTCTGTTTATGACACTCCTCCATGCCACTGTGGCAGTCCATCCAGCATCATATCGCTCGGTCATACCCTGCCTTTTCTAACGCTAATGTGTCCAGTCGTCAAGATCTTATCCAATACCTCTCATCTCAGTACATTACCAAACAACACTTTTTTTCTTTCTCCGTGTATTCCTATACAATGCTTTACTTTCATTAGTCTTTTCGTAGGTCAGCATGGCCGAATGGATAAGAACGCGTGGTCTTAAATATACAGTGTGCTGATGTCTTGGTAAGGGGTTCAACCCCTACACCGGTCAGTTGAACTAAACTGTTGACCTATCATCCTTGACTTGGTACGTAAATTACAAGTACCTTTGAAGTCGGAGTGAGTTCGGCTGATGGCGAGAGACACTGTTAATAGGGAAAGCTAATTCACATGAAAATGCACCCCGCACTATTAAAAGTAGTGTTTATGGACTACGCTTGAGTTCAAAGCGAGAGAGCGCAAAAAAAAAGTTTGCCTGTTCTAGTCACGTGTTGTCAGTTACTCTAACAGTCCAAGATGTCCGCAACATGCGTCTCACAAACCACATGATATAGCCAACTCTGTGGCGACGCAGTTACGAATGCAATTTGTAATCCCGCATACCGCGTTCGAGACACATTTGCGGACGATTTGGAAGCAGACCCCCTTGTGTTGGTTTCCGTACAAAGGTGTTAGTGCCGGTCGTTCAGAAAGCTATGGCAAACGACTGAACGTAAGCTTGTCAAGAAATCACAAACAGCCAAAAATTGCTGGTGTTGACTGCGATGTCCTGTAAAGAATACGCAACTAATATGGTATATGCACTGTTAATATTTAATTGTGAAATCTGCACTGTGAATATGAAGACAGACAATAGATAACACATCATTTTAAGCTGTAAACTGTCATTTAACTGTCATTTACTGTCTATAAAGTACCTTGTGGTGTATGGCTAGGGCAGTCGCCGCGAACTGTGCAGGTTATGGTTTTCTATTTGCGCCCCCCCCCTCCCCCCATTTGCCCAAAATACAACGTGTCTAGACAAACCTTTTGGTCTAGAGAGACGACAGTGGAAGATAAACTCTATGGACCGTTGAGTGAACTACGACAGTTGCACTCATACAAGAGACAACATTGCAGTTATAGACATATTTCAAGCGAACGACAGAATAAGAATTACACAGGGGTTACTTCCATATAGCCCGATCTCTTTCAGTAGAACAGCTAACCCCCTGGCTAAAGTCCAGCACAGAGCACGAACTCCATAGCTCCAGCGACGACCGCCAAGCGTCTCGAAAGAGCTGAAGAGCTGCACTGGATAGAGTCCTTAACGAGCAGACTGCCTTCAGCGCAAGAAACAGACAGGCTAAACCACCTCGTCACGGAGGTCCCCATTAAGGATTCAATAAATTAAAGATAAAACTTCAGTCTACCAGAGTACTCACCAAGTGACCAACCAAACAATAGCACTCAAAAGGCCTAGTCGTATTGACAACGCCGGCCGTGGATACATTGATGAGAACACAGTGCTAGCTGTCACTTACCCAGCTTTATCTTCCTCATCCTCATAAATCTGCTTCAGGTTGTCTAGTGTGCTGATCAACTGCAGGTAGGACCTTCAGGACACAACAAAGGAAGTGACGTCATTGGGCATCATCAATGTACATCAATATATGCTCGAAGGAGTGTATATGTGTGCTTTGCTTTATGGGTGGATGAGGATATATGGGCGTGAGAGAGAGAGAGAGAGAGAGAGAGAGAGAGAGAGAGAGAGAGAGAGAGAGATGAAGAGAGGGAGAGAGATGAAGAGAGGGAGAGAGATGAAGAGAGGGAGAGAGAGAGAGATGAAGAGAGAGGGAGAGAGAGAGAGAGAGAGAGAGAGAGAGAGAGAGAGAGAGAGAGAGAGAGAGAGAGAGAGAGAGATGAAGCGCAAGAGACATAATATATGTATGAGTAAATTGTTGTTAGTATCTTTGTAATATGAGTGGGAATAAGTGTATGCGATGGAGTGTGTAGTTGTTAGATATTGAGTCGGTCTATAACTGAGAAAATGTATGTGTGTGTGTGTGTGTGGGTGTGTGTGCGCGCGTGTGTGTGTGTGCGTGCGTGCGTGCGTGCGTGCGTGTGTGTGTGTGTGTGTGTGTGTCTGTCTGCTTACCTGCCTGTCTCACACCATGGTATATATGCGTTCTTTATGTTCACAGCATTCATCTAACAATGAGTTTTCTATGTGAATGTAACTTGCATAATTGATAATTGATGTACCAAAGATCAGTGGTTGTAAGGGCCGAATGTAAGACGGGCCTGCATGCCCTATTTGTGACCCTTTAATAATAAAGTTCCCTTCGTTCGTTCGCTCATCATCGTGTATCATGCCAAGTGGCACAGTTGATCATCTTTCCCCCACAAATATTTATCCTCCATGATCTTGATCGTCTTCAGCTGCACTCTGTCAAACCACAGAGCATTGTCCTGTCCAGACTATCTCCTCTCATAAAAGTTAGTTGCATGTCATTTGCAGGACGTCGCAACCAACCCCATCATTTTTAGCTGTTTGTGATTTACTAGTCAAGTTTACGTTCAGTATCTGCGATTTCCTTCTGAACGACCGACGTCCATGCCATTGGTAGAAAACAGGACCGTCTGCTGCCAAATAGCCTACAGCTGGTTTCGAACAGGGTATATGGGATTGTGAATTGCGGTCGTTACCCCTTCGTCAGAGACGCCAGCTCATAAAATGACACATAAATGACATAAACTGCAACTTACACACATAGATACTATAACTCATAAACATGTCATGTCATTTGAATATTAATCACAACAGCTGAAATACCACTTGAAAAAGAGCAGAATATGTAGGCCTACTGAAACCGAATCTCTCTCTTCTCTCTCTCTCTCTCTCTCTCTCTCTCTCTCTCTCTCTCTCTCTCTCTTGTCTATCTCTTTATCTCCCCTTTTCTCTCTCTGTGTCCGTGTGTGTGACTAGGCAGGCCGAAAGAGAGATCATGCCGCATGGGCAGAAACACATGGTCTCTACCATTCAGCCCAGGCTTTGTGCTATAAAGATGTGTAACTCCCCGCCATAGATTGTAGTTATTGTATCTCTTTTTCTTTTTTTTTTTGCAGCACAATGTAACAAACTATTATCTTTCGATGCGGCAATGTGCCAGTAGCAGTAAACGTATACATAAACTGAGAAAAGTAGGAACAAATCCACAAATCGCATAAACAACGTTTTGTCAAGTACAGCACAATTAAACATATTTAACAAAAAACAAAAACTATACACATTCAAGGTGAGCAGTAAATCAGGACATGAGAAAGGAAGGGTGGATGACTTCCGTTTTCAGTGAACGTGCATGGAATGAATCGTACATGTTCGGTGTTTACTTTAATTATTATCATCATCACGTTTCATGTTTCATGTTCATGTTTCTGCACATATCTTGGTTCCTGGTGTTGTTCATCAGTTATATCGATGATACTCATCCATATCTTAGACCATCCAGCATCATTTCTCTTCTTCTGTTTTGGTCTTTTCTAACACTGATCTTTCCAGTCGTCCATGTGTTCTTCAATGACTCGTTTCTCATTATATGGCCAAATACCACATGTTATCATACTTGATAAAAGTGCGTACTTACTCTCTGTCTAGGCGATTTTATTATACTTTATTACTGTGTGTACTTACTCTCTGTCTATCACAAGATGATTTTAAACATACTTGATAAATGTGTGTACTTACTCTCTGTCTATCACTAGGCGATTTTATTATACTTTATTAGGGTGTGCACTTATTCTCTGTCTATCACAAGATGATTTTAAACATACTTGATAAATGTGTGTACTTAGTCTCTGTCTATCACAAAGTGATTTAATCATATTTGATAAGCACGTGTACTTATTCTCTGTCTATCAGAAAGTGATTTATTCACACTTGATAAACGCGTGTACTTACTCTCTGTCTATCGCAAAGTGATTTAATCATATTTGATAAACTTGTGTACTTACTCTCTGTCTATCACAGTGTAACTTATTCATACTAGATAAACTCGTGTACTTACTCTCTGTGTATCACAATGTAACTTATTCATACTTGATAACCACATGTACTTACTCTCTGTGTATCACAATGTAACTTATTCATACTTGATAACCACATGTACTTACTCTCTGTGTATCACAATGTAACTTATTCATACTTGATAACCACATGTACTTACTCAATGTCTATCACAATGTAACTTATTCATACTTGATAATCACATGTACTTACTCTCTGGCTATCACAATGTAACTTATTCATACTTGATAAACACATGTACTTACTCTCTGTCAATCACAATGTGACTTATTCATACTAGATAAACACATACACTTACTCTCTGTGTATCACAATGTAACTTATTCATACTTGATAACCACATGTACTTACTCTCTGTGTATCACAATGTAACTTATTCATACTTGATAACCACAAGTACTTACTCTCTGTGTATCACAATGTAACTTATTCATACTTGATAACCACATGTACTTACTCTCTGTGTATCACAATGTAACTTATTCATACTTGATAACCACATGTACTTACTCTCTGTCTATCACAATGTAACTTATTCATACTTGATAAACACATGTACTTACTCTCTGTCAATCACAATGTGACTTATTCATACTTGATAAACTCGTGTATTTACTCTCTGTCAATCACAATGTGACTTATTCATACTTGATAACCACATGTACTTACTCTCTGTCAATCACAATGTGACTTATTCATACTTGATAAACTCGTGTATTTACTCTCTGTCAATCACAATGTGACTTATTCATACTTGATAACCACATGTCCTTACTCTCTGTCAATCACAATGTGACTTATTCATACTTGATAACCACATGTACTTACTCTGTGTCAATCACAATGTGACTTATTCATACTTGATAAACTCGTGTATTTACTCTCTGTCAATCACAATGTGACTTATTCATACTTGATAACCACATGTACTTACTCTCTGTCAATCACAATGTGACTTATTAATACTTGATAACCACATGTACTTACTCTCTGTCAATCACAATGTGACTTATTCATACTTGATAACCACATGTACTTACTCTCTGTCAATCACAAAGTGACTTATTCATACTTGATAACCACATGTACTTACTCTCTGTCAATCACAATGTGACTTATTCATACTTGATAAACACATGTACTTACTCTTTGTCAATCACAATGTGACTTATTCATACTTGATAAACTCGTGTACTTACTCTCTGTCAATCACAAGGTGATTTATTCATCCTAGATAAACTCGTGAACTTACTCTCGGTCTGTCACAAGGTGATTTATCCATACTAGATAAACTCGTGTACTTACTCTCTGTCAATCACAAGGTGATTTATTCATCCTAGATAAACTCGTGTACTTACTCTCGGTCTGTCACAAGGTGATTTATTCATACTAGATAAACTCGTGTACTTACTCTCTGTCAATCACAAGGTGATTTATTCATACTAGATAAACTCGTGTACTTACTCTCTGTCAATCACAAGGTGATTTTATTCATCCTAGAATAAACTCCGTGTACTTATCTCGGTCTGTCACAAGGTGATTTATTCATACTAGATAAACCTCGTGTACTTACTCTCTGTCAATCACAAGGTGATTTATTCATCCTAGATAAACTCGTGTACTTACTCTCGGTCTGTCACAAGGTGATTTATTCATACTAGATAAACTCGTTGTACTTACTCTCTGTCAATCACAAGGTGATTTATTCATCCTAGATAAACTCGTGCACTTACTCTCGGTCTGTCACAAGGTGATTTATTCATCCTAGATAAACTCGTGTACTTACTCTCGGTCTGTCACAAGGTGATTTATTCATACTAGATAAACTCGTGTACTTACTCTCTGTCAATCACAAGGCAGTCGACTCCAGCCGGATCTGCAGCGACAATATTTGCCGTCCGGACATCCTCCCTATCAGCGGATGGTGAATATACAAGTCAATACAATTATAATAATGACAAATGCTGCATTAAATGTTCAATGTTAATAATGATAAAATTATGACAATAATACTCAGTGTTGTAGTACAAGGGTCCAGGTTTATGGCTAGGATGAAAATGGTGAACTTTGATTATTCGAAGTAGGTTACGGTGTCTTATGCTAGACTCTATCTGTGTGGCGTCATGCATGACAATGTGAACGCCATTATAACAGATCCATTCAATGATCAATGACGATAATTTGAGGCATCCTTCAAGTGTGCAGCACCTTTCCTTCTCGGTGTTGGGTTCGAGTCTGCTGATAATTCAATAACGAAAATCCGTGGAGGAAACGTTACCAGCCTGGGCCCAGTCCTAGCCAGTGAATATGTGCTGTGTTGGGTTGTGATCTGGGTCAATTCCAGTATGTGCTGCACTGGGTCATGATCTGGGTCCATTCCAGTATGTGCTGCGCTGGGTCGTGATCTGGGTCCATTCCAGTATGTGCTGTGTTGGGTCATGATCTGGGTCCATTCCAATATTTGATGTGCTTGGTCATGATCTGGGTCCATTCCAGTATGTGATGTACTGGGTCATGATCTGGGTCCATTCCAATATGTGATGTACTGGGTCATGATCTGGGTCCATTCCAATATGTGATGTACTGGGTCATGATCTGGGTCCATTCCAATATGTGCTGTGCTGGGTCATGATCTGGGTCCATTCCAGTATGTGATGAACTGGGTCGTGATCTGGGTCCATTCCAATATTTGATGTGCTTGGTCATGATCTGGGTCCATTCCAGTATGTGATGTACTGGGTCATGATCTGGGTCCATTCCAGTATGTGTTTCCATATATGTGAAGTTCCAGAATAGGTCTTACACAGCCTGCTGGTTTCTGAGCTTGAAGGAGGGAAGGCGAGTTCTGTAACACAGTCACCGCATAGATTGTTCTTTGGTAACCTCAAATTTGCTTGTTCTTTACTTAAATGTACTGATTACAAAAGTGCCATGATTGTTTTATTGTACATGAAATATCAAGATGAAATATTATCTTTGTAAGCTTGAGATGTTATAGTTCATAAATGTCTTCTCCTAAGAATTCCCCCAAGCATGTGACGACTGGTAAGGCCATGTTTCTTAGCTGGTTCGCCATTCGTGTGCTCCAGGCAAAGCCCTGAAGTCTCACAACTCCCCGCTTAACACTAAAGTCTCTCATTCTGAGTAAAGGCGTTGTATATTGTGGTATCCATGTGGTAGAAATCAGCAGTTTGGCTGAGGTCTTTAGTTGCATTTACGACACCCGCTCAGTTCATAGATGGACCCTGCACAAATTCCACAACCGGTCAAAGATTCTGCCATCTCATTTCTCATTCTACACACATATGAATGCAAATACAAAGAAATAATAAATTACTGTAGCAAACAGGATATATATAATTAAAATCAAAGATTGTATCTTCTTATTCGTCTTAGTCGACTTTCGTTTTTTGTTTTTTTAAAATACGTAATTGCATTGTGTCAGTTAACAACAGAGATATGATATTTGCACCTTTCGGCCGACACATCTGACATGTTCGAATTCCAAGGGCCTATCTTTTCAATTGTTATATTAATATGTATGACCACTCCTCTTTACCTACTTCTATGAGTGCTAATCAATACATGTTAATCTATTTACACACCTACTTACACACCCACTTACACACCTACTTACACACCCACTTACACACCCACTTACACACCCACGTACATCCACTTACACACCTACTTATACACTCACGTACACCCACTTACACACCCACTTGCACACCTACTTACACACCTACTTACACACCCACTTACACACCCACTTACACACCCACGTACATCCACTTACACACCAACTTATACACTCACGTACACCCACTTACACACCCATTTGCACACCTACTTACACACCTACTTACACACCCACTTACACACCCACGTACATCCACTTACACACCCACTTACACACCCACGTACATCCACTTACACACCTACTTATACACTCACGTACACCCACTTACACACCCATTTGCACACCTACTTACACACCTACTTACACACCCACTTACACACCCACTTACACACCCACGTACACCCACTTACACACCAACTTATACACTCACGTACACTCACGTACATCCACTTACACACTCACTCACACACCCACTTACACATTGTTTATGAGTTACCAACATTCACTTGATATGATTTTATTTTTTTAGCCTCTCAGGTCATAAGCCCATGAAGTAAAACATATGTTAGCCGAGAGTAAACAAAACGCACACTTCTTGAATACTTGATCAATGTCAGATTAGTGGTTATAGGTAATATATTCATATGACTCCGGGCAAAATCTTACCCCTGAAGCGCCCTCTCTCCAAAGAAATCTCCTTTCTGTAACAGTCGTATCACTTGTTCATCTTGTGTTTTGGAATTTCGCTTAGTAACTTTTACCTGTAAAGATAAAATATGTAACTTAATAAATATGTTGATGCTGCAGCCACTGAGTGTTCCCACACCTCTTTGCTTGTGGATAGACGTTTATGGCTATTGCGACCTAAGGCGAGAAGTGAAGGATGTTTATAGCTATTGCAAACTAAGGCGAGAAGTGACAGAAGATGGTTATGGCTATTATAATATAAGGCGAGAAGTGACAGAAGATGGTTATGGCTATTGCAACATAAGGTGAGAAGTGATAGGTGTTTATGGCTGTTGCAACCTAAGGCGAGAAGTGACAGAAGATGTTTATGGCTGTTGCAACCTAAGGCGAGAAGTGACAGAAGATGTTTATGGCTGTTGCAACCTAAGGCAAGAAGTGACAGATGTTAATGGCTACTGAGATCTAAAACGAGAAGTGACAGAAGATGTTTATGGCTGTGGCGACCTGGGGTGAGTATTTGGAGAATACCCGAGGTTTAGAATACCACAGCTTGGTCATGTACTACAAGACCAGATGGACACGTTCCAAAGATCATTCTCTATGGAAAGCTGGTGCACGGTAGCTGAAAAACTGGACGACCACAGCTAATATTCACAGATATTTGCAAGAAAAGACGTGAGAATAAAGGGCGTAGAAAGTACACAAGGAAGCGTATGATAGCACGCGAGCTCTATGGAATCATCATGAACTCGTTGAAGAGAAAACTTCAATGGGCAGAGAAAATAAGAAACCGTTGGAGAGGAACGCTAGCCCATGCGGCTGTGGGTTCCTGATCATAGGGCGTAACAACTAATTGCCAGATAAGACTAAGGAGGCTGTTACATTATTGCCCGACGTCGAAGAAGAGTGACAATTACAATAGAATGAATCACAGAAGACGACATTTAGGTTCTAAATTGCTGTTATAGCCTTGCGAGAAGAGCTGAGGGTGAGCGCCCAACCTTGCAAAATACCTCCATGGTTTGTGCATTCATCACCTCTGGCAGAAAAAGTCCCCCGCGTGACGGAATTGTTTTAACTAACAGAAGAAAGAGCAACGGCGAGTCTCTCGGGTCATAAACCAAACTGCTCTAGATATGTATTTACGGACATACATGCTCAGACACATGTTTTCATATATACGTATCTAAACTCGAGAAAGACCGCGGTCTACTCCAGCAAAAGAAAGGTGCTGAAAACGGGGGAAGCCAGCCAGGAGGAACACCAAAAAAATCAGGATGCCACGCAAACACGTTATGAAAAATGTATTAGCTTATATAATACTGCAAACTATGTGGATCACTGAGTCAACTAAATAAGACAGTGAAATTCACACTTAATAGAAAACATTGCAGATATAGACACACTTCAAGCGAACGAAAGAAGAAGAATGAGAAGAAGACGAGCTTGATAGGAAGAAAATGAATGTCGCACCGTGCAGTTGGGTCATTAGAACTGAATGCTCTTAACAAAATATACTTGCTGTTAGGAGTCTCCAAGGCTTCAGAAATTGACGACAAGAAGAAACATCTTGAGTTCGTTTTGTCAGGTATATTTCTATGATTTGATTTGATTTTGTATTATATTCATATCTTTATTCTTGCTATTTTCGCTTCGAAGTTCTTCAATTATTTACGTTCACGCAACGACGCTCAATTTAGTTTCTTTTCTAATTAGGCTTCTCACCTTCCATAAACCCAACCAGCGGTATAGCATCACTTATTACGTTTACTGGGCAAAGCAAAATTCTTATAAAAACTGTATATAAAATAATCATTAGTTTACATATAACTTATCATTGGTAATTTACATACAATCAGATGCATTCTCTTCAACATTGCGTCCATGTTTCTTAAATCTGCGATGATAAATATTTATTAGGAATAATATTTTCCTGTGTTAGATCACTGCCATCTCTTGACACTTTCTGCGCTTAATCTCCAAGATAAATGTTTCGTCTGCCATTATCAGCGTTCCGATGAATCTAATTTTGTCTCTGTTTGAAAGCGTTTATTTTTGCATTAATTCCAGTGCATTCTTATTTGTTTATCGCAAGGTTAATTATTCTTCTGATGAGTCAGTGACCGGATAACGCAGCTTGTAACATAAAGAAAGTTAATTGTATATCCTTTACAGGAAGCAGCAGTCAACTCCGCCATCTTTTGGCTGTTGTGTGATCCCGGGCCAGTTTACGCTCAATAATTGCCATTGCTTTCTGAAGGACCGGCACTAACAGCATTTTTGTTATTCCTCCATTTATATAAACAGATCTTCTAAATCTTGTGGTCCCCTTGTTTTATTGGTAATAATGGTTCTTTTATTTTTGTTATTCCTCCATTTATATAAACAGATCTTCTAAATCTTGTGGTCCCCTTGTTTTATTGGTAATAATGGTTCTTTTATTTTTGTTATTCCTCCATTTATATAAACATATCTTCTAAATCTTGTGGTCCCCTTGTTTTATTGGTAATAATGGTTCTTTTATTTTGTTATTCCTCCATTATATAAACATATCTTCTAAATCTTGTGGTCCCCTTGTTTTATTGGTAATAATGGTTCTTTTATTTTGTTATTCCTCCATTTATATAAACATATCTTCTAAATCTTGTGGTCCCCTTGTTTTATTGGTAATAATGGTTCTTTATTTTTGTTATTCCTCCATTTAATAAAACATATCTTCTAAATCTTGTGGTCCCCTTGTTTTATGGTAATAATGGTTCTTTTATTTTTGTTATTCCTCTATTTATATAAACATATCTTCTAAATCTTGTGGTCCCCTTGTTTTATTGGTAATAATGGTTCTTTTATTTTTGTTATTCCTCCATTTATATAAACATATCTTCTAATCTTGTTGGTCCCCTTGTTTTATTGGTAATAATGGTTCTTTTATTTTTGTTATTCCCTCCATTATATAAACAGATCTTCTAAATCTTGTGGTCCCCTTGTTTTATTGGTAATAATGGTTCTTTTATTTTTTTTT